>JAKZAN010000002.1:1151706-1255954 GCA_023053545.1 Lepidurus packardi
CATAAATACTACTACATGGAACTTTTCTAAGTCTTACAGTGCAAAATCTTACATGTCGATAAACCTGGCTATTATTTATTCCACCCTCGCAATACAAACAGTAGGAAAATAAATCGACGAGAAAACGAGCAAAAGATCTCTTGCATTATGATTCATGGACAACAGCACAATGTTTGAAACTTGGATGGGTGACCAGTTTCCGATCTCGATGGGTGACTAGTTTCCGATCTCGATGTACCGGCCAAGGATCAAGTGTTAGAAGGCTGTAAAATGACAGCAGATGTTTTCTTTCGTAGACTGTATTTCGAGCTTGCTTTTCAGATACCTTCTCAGAATCATGTCCAGAAAAAGCAGCATTGTTTTGCACTTTCCAGTGCGCATCCTGTAAGTGGAACACGATCCGTGCAGTTGCACAGGCATGACTCAGTGTATAATATATAGACTGAGTGCAAACAATATTGCACCAATACAGCAACATTGCACCAATATTTTAGCAAGTGGAACGCACTTTAACGGCTCAGAAAGAAAAGTCTACAATTTCAGTGTATAAAAGAGTACTTGGTTGCAGAAGTCTTGGAATTGGCTGGCAATGCTGCCCGCGACAAAAAAAAATATTTCCGTCTGAGAAGACGAAAAAGCAAACAGCACCCGGTGTTCCCAGGCGGTCACCCATCCAAGTACTGACCGGGCCAGACGCAGCTTGACTTCCAGGAGCTGACGAGTCTGGGTACATTCTGCGTGGTATGGCCGTTGGCATACGTTATCTTTCCAACGTCCATTTTTTACCAGCCATCCTAGTTCCAAAGACAGAAACACCCTGGCAGGGCATTCCGACTAGAACTCGGTTGAAAATGTTGGATGAATGACCTGGACTACCAGGTTGAAAGTGCCTTGGAGTCTAAAGGGATCAAAGAGACGTAGTTGCTTCAAGCTGAACGACTAACGACTACGGTATCTTGGGAGATCTAGCAAGTGACGGCCGTTCGGGAGCTAGTTATTTTGACAATTTTGCAGAAATAGAACGGAACGGAGCCAAAGAAGTTGACGGAAGAACGGTAGAGATCAACGTTCCAGAAAAAAAAGATGTTCAGGAACACTGATTTTAAGGACATTTTTGTTATGTGATTGAGGAAAGGTCAATAAAAATGCGTTTATAAAAAAAAATAGTGTTACCTTTGTGAGTTTAAGACGTGAGCATCATGCTATATACCTGAATGAAATTCAAATAAACAAAAAAACAAAATATTGACCTATTGATGAAAGTAATTCCAACACACTCTTGATTCGAGCCGTCTCCTGCGTAACCGGCATTGTATTCAAACTTGGAAACCATTTCTTTCATTACAAAATAAGCATCGCATGAACTGATTTTACTCCGGCTAAGTTACATTTAGTGCGCGAATTGCTGTTGCCTGCTGATGTAGTTTTTCAAGCGGGAAACGTGGTTAAAGCCGGAACTTCGGTTTCCGAGTATGCCAGCAATCTAGTATATTTGAAAACGGTGTATGAAAAAGCAGGCGAACGTTTGCTTGCAGCTCTAGTTCAAGTTTCCGAGTAAGAACGCTTTAGTTTAAAGATGCAGTGAAACGCTATTGTAGTATCTGATCAACCAGCTGATTTCAGCGAGTTCATAAAACCCGCCGCTGGTGGTTCTGATCAACGTAGGTTCAACGAGTACAGTAGTCTAGACTCTAAAGAGTATTGCAGCATCACATCGGCGACGAGGAGAATTCCTTTTTTAAAAAAATGGCTTTAAGTTTGCCTCCATTCGAATCATTTCGTGTAAGTGAAGAGCCCCACACAGCGGGTCCACGCTAGCCAAAATGGATTTCTCAATTCGAAAACTTCCTTATCGCAATGGACTTAGTAATCGACGAAGAACAGGAAGAATCCAAGCAAGTGGCAAATGACCGAAGAAGATTAGCCCTCCTAACTTACTACGTTGGTTCGGAAGTTCGGGATATTCTGGAAGAATTACCCTCAGCTTCGGGAGAAGACACGTTCTCGAAGGTAAAGCCTTTATTGCAAGTTTACTTTCAACCTAAAACAGAACATAGAACTGGAAATCCTCAATTTTCGCAACATGCTGCAAACAGAAGGCGACACAATGTATGGTTTTGCAACAAGACTTAGGCAATAAGCTGTCAGATGTTACTTCCCAAACAAGGATCAAGAAATCCGTTTACAGATTATCGAAGGATGCGTTTCGAGCCAATTTCGACGCCTTTGTCTAAGAGAAAACTTGCAGTGGAGAAAATGCTCGACCATGCAAGATCGGAAGAACTATTAATAAAGTTCGATGAAAAAATCAAGAGACAACGCGCAGAGGTTGTGCAGGCAGTTCAATCACACAATCGTAAGGGAAATAATAAACAGCCCAAGAAGAAAATCAACAAAGAAACCAAAGATGCAACTGAATGCTGGAACTGTGGAGGAACCTGGCCACATCCTAAGGAAAAGCCCTGCCCAGCGAAAGGAAAATCTTGTTCGAATTGTGGAAGGAAAAATCATTTCGCAAAGAAGTGCCGTGGCGAAAAACCAAATCACAAGGATGGACATCAGGTACGGCAAATCGAAGATGAAACGTCCGGTGATGAATCTGTACTGGCAGTTAGAAAAGGAACAGGAAAGCTGGCTTACGCATCGATTGGATTATGCAAGTCAACTGTGCGTATGATTATAGATACTGCGGCAACGTGCAACATCATCAACGAGGAGACGTACAGAAAGCTTCGATACCAGCCAACTTTGCAACCCCAAGAAGAATTTGTAGGCGGCTATGGACGGAACGAAATCGAATTAAAGGCAAGTTTGAAACAACTGTCAGCTTCAAGCACACCGCCGTACAAGCCACGGTCTTGGTCTCTAAAGCAGGTGACAACCTGTTGGGTTACGACACTTCTAAAGAATTAAAGCTAGTCCAAATTGCAAACGTGATTAACAAAGTATCGGAATACCAAACATTCAAAGACAAGTTTCCTCAACTATTTTGTGGGATTGGGAAACTGAAGAATTATCAAATCGAACTCCATATAGATCCATCTGTACCCCCAGTAGCGAGAAAGCACCGTCGGATCGGATTTCACCTAAGACAGACAGTATCTGAAGAATTAGATAGACTCCTTGAGACGGACATCATCGAACCGGTAAGAGACGGACCGACCCCATGGGTCTCACCATGTGTCGTTGTCCCCAAGCCAAAGCAGCCAGGGAAATTTCGCATATGTGTTGATATGCGGCCGCCTAATCAAGCCATCCTTCGGACACGCCATGTCATTCCGACCGTCGAGGACCTCATTGTTGATCTGAATGGGGCGAAGTACTTTTCAAAAGTGGACATGAATCAAGGCTACCACCAGCTAGAGCTAGCGCCTAAATCAAGATTTATAGCAACGTTCGCTACACACCGCGGTCTCTTCCAGTACAAACGACTCAACTTTGGAGTTAATTGCGCTTCCGAGATCTTTGATGACGTTGTTCGTCAGATTGTTAGCGGTATTCCTGGTGTAGTCAACCGAAGCGACGATATTTTAGTAACAGATCGCAACAAAGCAGAACACGGCAGGAACTTGGAAGAAGTCCTAAGACAGCAAAGCAACGGAACTTCGCAATTGGAGATGCCGTTCTGTTAAAAAGAGAAAGGATAAGCAGTAAATTGCAAACCCCTTTCTTCCCAACGCCTTATGAGATTGTTCGCATTAACGGAACCATGATTACGGCAAAGCGAGGTGCACAAGAAGTCACGAGAAACATCGTTTTCTTCAAGAAATACAATGGGCATTCTAATAACGCAGTCTCGGATACGTCTGATGAAGAAGATCAGAACATACCGGAGTTAGAAGAACCTCAAGAAGCCCGACAAGAAGCTGAAGCTATTCTAGAAGAAGGTCCTGAGGATGCCGATGAAGGACGACAGCCAGAGATGGAACAAAATCCGGTCCTGAGGCGCAGTACCCGTGAGCGTCGTCCCCCGAAAAGTTTTCGTGATTTTGTACCTGTTTGAATTTTCTTTGAATATGGATCTTGTTAATTTTGCTATGCAATATGATATGTGTTGCAACAAATTATATTATACCCAAGTGAAAGTGTAATCCAACCAAGAAACTCTCTTTTTTTTTAAAAAAAAAAAAAGATAGTAATATAGTGGCTGGTCAACAAGCTGATTTCAGCGAGTTCATAAAACCCGCCGCTGGTGGTTCTGGTCAACGTAGGTTCAACAAATACAGTAGTCTAGAGCAGCGGTCCCCAACCTGGGGTCCGCGGAGTCCTGGGATAGCACATGGTCCCCAACCTGGGGTCCGCGGCCCACTAGTCGTCCGCGGCCTGCTGTGAAGGGGTCCGCGGCCTGTTGGGCACTGTGCAGAGGTGAGCTGGGGGGTGAGTAAGCACACCACCCAAGTTTACAGATGCTCCGCAACCAATGGTCACTTTTTAGTAGGGCATTTTTTCGGTTCTTTGCCAATTTCTGTCCGTTACTAGAGGAAGGTAGGGAGCCAGGACTAACGTTGGCAGAGGAGTGGGAAAATATCGTTCCCGAAATGTGACCCACTGAAATGTGAAACACTGTCCGCAACACAAGCATCACTCCCTGGACTTCTCCACAATTGAGCCTATGGAAAGTGATTGGCGAACTGCACTTCACCCGCGCCTACTTTCGCGAACCATATGCTGGTCGCAGTGACTGTTTTGGATACCTTTGGATAGCACATGGTTAGAAAACAGGCAAACAGGATCGAAAATGAGTGATAAACAAAAGACGTTGGAGAACTTTTTTAAGAGACAACGGACCAAAGATAACGAAGCCCAAGAGTCTAAAAAAACTAAAGTAAAAAATAGAAAATATCAGGAGTCGTACCTAAGCTTCGGATTCATTTCAACGGACGATCCTCTTTGTCCTCACCCACTGTGTGTAGTTTGTGGCGAACAACTTGCAAATGAAGCTATGCAACCTTCAAAACTGCCTCGCCATATTGAAACTAAGCACCCTGCGTTGAAAGACAAGCCTTTGGAATTTTTTGAAAGAAAAAAATCGAGAATATCAAGGACAAAAGCAATTCTTAAAGGCCAGCACTACGCTAAATGTATCCTCAATGAGAGCGTCCTTTTTAGTAGCAAACCGTATTGCTAAGGCGAAGAAGCCCTTCACTATTGGTGAAGAATTAATTTTACCTGCTGCGAAGGACATGTGCCGTGAAATTTTAGGAGAGGCTGCTGCTCAAAAGATCGCTAACATTCCTCTTTCCGCTAGTACAGTTACTAGACGAATTGAAGAAATTGCAGGGGATGTTGAATCTCAGTTGTTAGAAAGGATTGATTAATCCCCTTGGTACGCAATCCAGGTTGACGAGTCCACCGATGTGGACAACAAGGCAATAATGCTTGTTTTCGTGCGTTATATTTTCGGCCAAGATGTGCATGAAGATTTACTTTGTTCACTATCATTGCCAACCAATACCACTGCTGCAGAGTTATTCAAATCTTTGAATAACTACATGTGGGGAAAACTGAACTGGTCATTTTGTGTTAGAATTTCTACGGATGGAGCAGTTGCTATGACCGGAAGGATTTCTGGCTTTACTACTCGGGTCAAAGAGGTCGCCCCTGAATGCGAGTCCACGCATTGTGTCATCCATCGAGAGATGTTGGCTAGTCGTAAAATGTCGCCTGAGCTTAACGTTTTGCAAAATGTAGTTAAGATTATCAATTACGTCAAAGCCAATGCCCTTAATACTCGATTGTTCGCGAAGCTCTGTGGGGAAATGGATGAAGACTACACACGTCTACTCTTGCACACCGAAGTGAGATGACTTTTGAGAGGTAGGTCTACGACCTGAGTTTACGAGCTACGGGAGCCAATCCAGAGATTTCTTACAGAGAAAGATTCTCAGCTGGCGGAATATTTCAATGAAAGCGAATGGGTTGCGAAACTTGCCTACCTTGCCGACATTTCCAGCCTACTTAATGAGCTCAATGTTTCACTGCAGGGTAGGACGACAACCATGTTCAAATCGGCAGATAAAGTGGCCGCATTTAAACCGAAACTTGAGTTATGGGGGCGCCGGGTTAGCATCGGGATCTTTGATATGTTCCAAACCTTAGCTGAGGTCATGAAAGACTCTGAGCCGAGTCCTTCTTTCTCTCAGTTGGTGCGAGGTCATCTGTCTCATCTTTCGCAAGAATTTGAACGTTACTTCCCGGTGACAAAAGATCCACGACCAGGGAAGGAATGGATCCGCGACCCGTTTATTAATAGGCCAGGTGAATCGGGCTTATCACTGCAAGAAGAGAGCCAGTTACTGGAACTTGCTAATGATGGTGGGCTGAAAAGTATATTTGCTACAAGTCCAGACCTCCATACATTCTGGATTAAAGTCAAAGTGGACTATCCCCAAATTGCTACCAAAGCGCTGAAAAGTCTGCTCCCGTTTCCTTCGTCTTACCTTTGCGAGTCAGGATTTTCTGCTGTGACAGCCACAAAAACCAAGCAACGCAATAGGCTGGATTTCGCGAACACACTTCGAATTTCTCTGTCTCCCATCACACCCAGGTGGGAGTGTTTCATTGCCGGAAAGCAGGCTCAGGGCTCCCATTGATCATTTGTTAATTTTGTAATTATTCGTTTTATTTTGCAATGTAATAATAAATGGACTTTTAGATCTTTATAACTGTGTATCACATTTCACCCACCAACCCAGTCGCAAAGCTTGGGCCGCAGGAAAATTTCATCCGTGTAAGTGGTCCGCCATACCGAAAAGATTGGGGACCGCTGGTCTAGAGTATTGCAGCACATCACAAGCTATCTTTGACTTTGCACTTGTACTTTCAACCCTCTTTTCTCCTTTTTGCTTTCTTGTTATGTTTTTCGTGTTGTTAGGGATTGTCTTGTTCATATTCGAAGTGCGAAGGGAAGGGAAAACATAAGAAAAGAGCGAGAAAAAGAGTTGTCACAAGAAAAAGACATGTCAGGAACATAAGAAAAGGCGAGGCGTTACAGAAAAACTAATTAAGGCAGGCACATTTTTTTTCAGAATAGCTGTTCTCTTTACGATACAAAAAAATCAAACAAAATATGATAACATCTAACAATGCCCATAACCAGAGATATGCAGGCGAGCTGTCGGACTGTTCCTTAACTTGAAAGTCATCACCAACTGGGGAATTTATAGTTTGGTCCGCTTGATGTATAACGACCCGTATAGCGTATTGCTCAGACGTACATGTATCATGCTTCATAGCGTATCATGTTTCCATATGATGCTCGAGTCATTAGGGACAGTGATGTCAATTAGCAAGTCGGTTCTCCCTCTCTTATCATGCAGCACTATGTCTGGGCGGTTTGCTCTGACCGTTCTATCAGTTTTTATTGGGACATCCCATATAATAGTGACTTCATTGATGTTCTCAACTTTCTGTGGCTGCAGCCACAGAAAGTTGAGAACATCAAAAACGTTATTACTACGAACACCATGGTGTTCGTAGTAATAACGTTTTTGATACAGAATGTTATTATCGCCCAGGCTGGGCGATAATAACATTATATATCAAAAACAGTGCGCTCAGTCAAGGAAGCATCATCCGTAGTGTAGGATTCACGCCAATAAGGAATCTTAATCCGCAAACTTTCGAAAAAATCCGTGGACTCGTTCATGTTAACCGTTATCTTCAATAAACATAAAACTATTTAAAAGTGGGAACGCACACCAAAAGATAGTTGTATAATAATACTATTGTAATGTAATAATGTTGTTGTCCTTTCCTAATAAGTTACCAATTTTAAACAACGCTTCTTAGTAAATAACTGCTTTGCCTTCCTTATTATTTGGCAGATAATGCACTATTATCTTATCAGTGCTATTATACTGAAATTGACAGGAAAACAATCGTCATTCAAAATCAAAAGAACAGAAGCTACAAATGGCCGTGGCTGGGAAGCGAGCCTGGCCCTTTCCAAGCGAGGCAAACCTGTACAAAATCGGTGAATTGATAGCACTTCAAAAACACAGTCGTTTCGCATTTCGCGTTTGGTTCGCATTTTAGTTCGCATTTCGGAGAAATTTTGATACAACTTGATGGCATTTGATAGATTTTTACTGGCCGTCTTTTAGGCTATCAGTCGTCCGTTTTTCTTTTCTGTATAAAAAGTTTTGGAGCTTACCAAATGCCATATAGCGCAGAGAAGTTACCTATTTTAATTGATAGGATCCGAAAACGCAGCCAGTCGAAATTCCCACTAAAAACACGATTTTTCAAGGCATTAATTCAACCATACTTTCCGTCATTTTCTCGGAATGGAGCGTTGTTTCCCGTATGATAAAATTTTCAACTAATTCATTTTTGCCGGGAACAATTTTTGCCGCGTAGATGGAGCAACATGGTAAAAATTAAGTGAAGGAATGGAAGTTAAGAGCAGTTGTGTTCAGATAGAGCCTGTACTTTGAAATCATTAGTTACATCAGAGAGAAGAAACGTCCTTGGACAAAAGCTAATTGCTAATTTTCGAGACAGGTCTGCCATCTAAGGTGGAAACGGATAACTCGTGGATGCGCTACGCCATCTGTTACTGGCGTCTGAAAGGTAACTGTTTCGATGGATTGGGGAATGGTATGTTTTGGTGCTCACTTTTCGTGTTTCGTTTGACGATATTGGGAAAACTGGGAGAATAATGGCAGATCAAGACCAAATAGTGGCAACTTCTTTCACAACAGAGTCTATGAAAACCATTGCAGAAAGCATTGGAATATCCGGTTTGCCAGATAATGCCGCCAAGGAACTGGCTGACGATGTTACCTACCGGCTCAAAGTGATCCTCCAGGTGATAGTTTTGTTATTTATCATACTTTCTTACCTTCTGAAGTTAACGTGTTTTGCTTAGGATGCCTCCAAATTCATGTCCCATGGCAAACGCAAGCAGTTAACCGTATCTGACATTGATCACGCCTTAAAAATCAAGAATCTAGAGGTGAATTTCAGGAATTAACGTTGCTTTGTACCCTAAACCTTGTTTATTTCAGCCTCTCTATGGGTTTACTACTCCAAACCACATCCCGTTTCGCTATG
This sequence comes from Lepidurus packardi, assembly GCA_023053545.1. NCBI lineage: Eukaryota > Metazoa > Arthropoda > Branchiopoda > Notostraca > Triopsidae > Lepidurus > Lepidurus packardi. The sequence continues at coordinate 1,160,764 of JAKZAN010000002.1, forward strand.
CTTCAGGTGGAGGCCGAGAATTACATTTCTTGGATGATAAAGAAGTGGATTTGGCCGAATTAGTTAACGGAACACTCGCTAAACTACCTTTGGATGTGTCTCTTAAAGGTACTGTAGCGTTTTAACCTTTATTTCCTTGGGAACCCCTTTTACCTTCGCTTAAAACTCATATTTCATAGCTCACTGGTTATGCATTGATGGAATTCAGCCAGCCATACCCGAAAATCCTCCCATTGTCTCCAAAGAGCAACAAAAGTTCGATACAGTGGATCCTGCCTCGAAACTTGGCAAAGACAAATCAGGAAAACCTGGGTATACCCTAAAAAAATCATTTAAACATCTTCGGGAAACCCTATTTATCATTCCCAATTAATTTCGCATTTTTAACAGAGCTCCCAAAAAGCAATTAACAGAAATGGTTAATGTTAAGCAGCTTACTGCCCATGAGCTCTCAGTAGAACAACAATTATACTACAAAGAGATCACGGACGCTTGTGTGGGTTCGGATGAAAGCAGACGCGCTGTAAGAATTCTCTCGTGTCTCATAGAATTACAAAATAAATTGCTTACTATCAATTGTATTCCAATAGGAAGCGTTTCAGAGCTTGTCTTCAGATCCTGGTTTGCACCAAATGCTACCTCGGTTATGTACTTTCATTGCCGAAGGTGTTCGCGTAAACGTGGTGCAGAATAACCTCGCTCCACTCATTTACCTCATGCGGATGGTCAAAGCGCTATTGTCCAATCAAACGCTGTACTTGGAAAAATACGTAAATTCTTCAAGTTCCTTCATATTTATTCAATTTTTCTTCTTAAAATACTTCATTTCTCATACCTATATAACGTTGTAGCTCCACGAGTTGATTCCGTCAGTTATGTCCTGCATTGTGAGCAAACAACTGTGTTTACGACCCGAAGTGGACAACCATTGGGCTTTAAGGGACTTTTCCGCACGGCTCATGTCTCAAATCTGCAAGAACTACCATTCGTCTACAAACGCGTTGCAAACTAGAGTCACCAGACTCTATACCAAGTCCATGAACAACGATAAAGTCCCATTGGCGTCCTTTTATGGCGCTTTAGTAGGTATTAATCCATTAAAATAGAATATTTCTTGAAAGTCAAAGTTTTTTGAACATGTTAAAGATGGAATTTCTTATTAGGATTGGCGGAAATGGGTCCAGAGGTCATGAAGGCTTTGGTGATTCCCAAAATTGCCCAAATTGGGGAGAAAATCGAGCCTTATTTGGAGTCCGTTGCTCCTAGCAGTGTTGATCGTAACGCTGCTACTCATATCAAGCAACTGGTCATGGTAACAGCTTCTATTTCTACATAAAACAATGCAGAATCATTGGAAATCTGTTCGTTAACCTTTTAGAAAGTGATTCCAACTGCATTGAAGCTGTTAAGACAACCTCCGGATAATCTAGAAGAATATAAGGCCGAGTACGGCTACTTGGGTGCGCTTTTACATTCTGCAGTGAGTCGATCAAGAGCCCAAGCAGTTCCTGGAACAGGTGCTGCGACTCCCACAGCAGGATCAGTGATCACAGGAACGGGACAACCGACTGTTGGACAAAGAAGTCTGATTATGAATAGACCAGTCCAAGGGACAGTCGCTGGAACCCAAACGAAATATGTCATCATGTCCTCGAGACCCTCTACACCTAGCCAAGTGAAGTAGTTTTACATCTTACACTACTATTTCTAAATTCTTAATTGGTTTAGGTGCAAGCGAGTGGATCTGTAGCCCAACAAGTTGTAAAAGTACTTCAACCTCAAGTTCGAGCTACAATGCCGCAAGCTAAAACGCTGACAATGCAAGGATCAACTGTTGCGAGGGTAAAATTGAATTTTCTTATTCAAATGTCGTTTCTTATTTAAATTCCATTTCTCTTTTAACTGTTGTAAAGTTAAACTTAAACCCATTCTGCTATTATTACGAGTGCTAGAACGTTATTTCTAATGTCGTTTTTATCTCCAATCAATAGACCTTTAATATAACTTATATTTAACGTCGTTTTAGTTATTATATATTTAAACTTTTTTTTATTAAAAACTTCAAATCGATGTAAGATTCAAGGATACATTATGATTCAAAGCATCTCCAACTCGATTTCGAAGTTTACACTTTGAATTAGACTTGTTTACTCGATTTTGTGTGGGTTGTATTAATTTCAAATTCATTATTAGGCTGTGACAAAAGCGGTTTTGGCTTCCGGGATCAAATTAGAGCAAGACGATGGATTAGTGGAAGTAAAAACCGAAACTGTGACCCTAGATGAGTAAAGAGTAAATTACTGGATGATTGGAATGGAATACAAATGTTTTTTTTTGTTTTTTTTAATGTCGTGATTGTATTTGCGTATTAAAAGTTATGGAAGAACAAATGGGTCAGTTTTGCATATTTTGAGTTGTTTCTTATCAAGGAAGGAGAAGTATATAATCACCTTTTTGCGGGAGACGAATAAGATAATTAACAGTTAAAGACCCGCCTATTTGATGGTCCAACGCCCCCCTCTGGGCTGGCCAGGAATTACATTGATTCTTGATAAACAAATATGGGCGCGCCATGAAGGCCGCAGCAAAAGAATTCTTAAAAAAATCGTTGTGGTCACGCAAAGTTTGGAGTGATTCTTGTAACGAAATCAAGTGTAACCGCATAATCTTTTAATTTAATATGTTGTGAACTTGTAGCTTGGTTCACGCTAAGTTCAGCACACATTTAAAACTAAGCAAGTTTTGAAGTTTAAAACTGCACGTTTTAGTTGAATTTTATTCAAGTGTCTCCAACAATCAAATCTTATTCAAATGGCTGAACGAAAGTTCACCAAAGCGCTTTCTAGGCCTGGAATGGCTGCTCAATTGCGTGAAACAGTATCCCAAGCTGTACGAGAGACAGCAGTTCAGGTAATTTTTAAACCGCCTAAAGACCCTAATCCTAATTTGCATAAATTCAAATGAGAACTAAGGAATATTGCTCTTGATTTCATAGAGCAAACCCCAGTCCGTAGAACCGTTGGATTATGAAGATTTTATTGGCAAGAACAAAACTCTTCTCCAAAACGATTCCCAACGAGAACTACTGCTCTTCCCTGTTGACGATCTTTGGGTATAACTAATTAATGGTTAAACATGTGTAGAAGTTTAAGTATTCTCCTAATTTTAGCAAGTGACACTGCCACGGCAACGTAGAACATTAGTTAGCCATGTCCCTGACACATATTCTATTGATCCTAGCAATTTGTTCGCCTTAAAATGCATTCAAGCGTACAATTCCGATTGGTGCACCCTTCATTACAAATACGCTCAATACGGAGGCACTTATTTGCACTTGCCTAAATCTTCGTCTGCTCTCAAAGCGTTACCTGAGCCTGTCTACGAAGTAGACGTGGACGGAGACGAAAATGAAGAGGTAAAAAACACAACAAAAATGAACGCAATTTCAAGCCCAGAAACTAAGAAAATACTAATTTTCTTTAGAATAATTTGAACGAAGCCGCAGTTACTCATGAAGGGTACTTGCTCAAAGGCCCTGAAGGAGCCACGGAGAAGATGTTGGCCAATATTGGCACGAAATCCTTCAAGCGTCGCTTTTGTCAGATCCGTCAAGACACGTTGGGTACTTTTTACCTCGATGTTTACAAGGAAGAGAAGAAAATAGACTCGCGAGCTTCAATTGCCTTAGCTGAGTGCATAGAAGTCATCCGGACTCAAAGAAGGGGCAAGTTCACCTTCCAACTCCGAACTACGACGTCTAAGAACTTCGTTTTTGGCGCTGCCACGGAATCCGAGCTCCTCGAATGGACTCAGAAGCTCATGCAAATCATTTCTGGTCAAGGAATGGGCACTCCTGTGCGGGCTCCTTCAGAAGAACGAAAATCTTCTGTGGTGGAGGATTCACAACAAGGATATGGCACTTTAAGAAGCTTGGAAGCTTCCTTGAACCCCAAATTGATGAAATATGCTCGCGAAACGGATCTGTCCATCAGCAGAGTGAGGAAAGACAACCGAAACCCCTTATTTCATCTCTACCCATGTCTTCCTGTAAGCGACACTTCATTTACCTGAACTATGTTAAACATTCCTATCCTAAGACTGGTCAAATAACTCGTTTTTTGTGTCTTTCAGCGCGTGTTAGACCTGGAATGCCAAAGTGAGACCAAAGTAGAGCCCGCGAATGAAAGATTTGGCCAAAGAGTGCTCGTAAAGTGCGAAAGTCTCTCATTTCGCCTCCAGGCTCCTATAGAGAACGAGAGAGGACCTTATGGACAAGTAAACTATAACTTTTTTTCAAATAAAGATAATTTAATATCTTTATTTTGCTCCTGAAAACTTAATTTCGAAGGCAATAATGGTGTTTTGTCAATAGGTGGAGCCTTATGTGACGACTGTAGCCTTGTATGATGTGCGCGCAGGGAAGAAAATCTCCGAAGACTTTGCTTTTGACGTCAACGAAGCACATACGAAACAATTGTTGAAGAATATGAGGAAAAATGGGGCGCCTAGTGACACTATTGATGCGTTAACCAAGTTATCCGTCCCTCAAGAATGGCTTGCGTTCCCAAGACAAGTAAAATCGTTTTAATGTACTCAAAATGTATAACTTTTTATATTTGCTGGTTTAGGCTGTTTTTAGCGTGACAAGTCCTAGTCCTGACATCTTTTTGGTTGTGAAAATCGAGACGGTTCTACAAGGATCCATTAGCAGTGTGTTAGAGCCTTATCTGAAGAGCAATTTGGATCTGAAGACGAGTGTTAAAACCCAGAAACAAGTGAAATCTTATTGCTCCAAGTAAAAGCTCCATTTTTTTTCTCTACATGCATTTGTTTTTGGATTTTAACTGATTTGTGTATTCTTTTTAAGGTTGGGGAAATTTAGAATGCCATTTGCGTGGACTGCACGTCCGTTGTACAAACCCAATTTGGATTTGGATGTCCAGTCCGAGTTTCAGACGTTATTTAAACAAGAAAGCAGTAAATTAAGCGAAGAAGATTTACTTAAAGCTTTGCATGACTACAGAAAGTAAAATTTGAACAGTTTGTTGTCGTAATAAGCTCTAAATGCATTTGCTTATCTTAGACCGGAGAAGATGCACCGTTTCACAGTGATTCCAGGCACGCTTAAGGTGTCAGTCAAGCTTTTAGAAGAGGATTTGCCAAGTAATTCCAGAGAAATTATTCAGAATTGATAATAATCATCATTGGCTTTAGATACGCTTAATTGCTCCTTGATTCCCTTAACTCCGTTCCCCATTCCACCTACGTTTGACGCTACCTTCGAGATTACTGAATTCCCGACTTCCAAAGTGGAAGACGCCCAACCTTACGCTTCTTATGTCCATCACTTGTATGTCTATCCCAAGAGTTTAAAGTACGAAACCCAGAAAAGCTTTTACCGAGCACGGAATTTGGCTTGCGTGGTACAATTGATGGATTCCGACGCCAAAGACGCGCGACCACTAGCAGTAATCACTTACATAAATCCTAAATCGCTCATTTTGCTGTTTACTTTTGAGTTTTAAAGGCTATTTACTTGGATTGTTCGATTCCTAATGTTTCTCTTTGATTTTAGAGCATTTGTGAAGCAGTGAACACTTAAATTTATCCTTAATGGCTCATTTTACAATTTATTTTGGAGATTTGTAAGTGATTTAGATGGATTTTGTATATTTGTGTCTTTCTTTTGATTTTAGAGCATTTACGCAGCGCCCGGTAGTAATTCTGTCTTCGTTTCGCAATGGATTTGCCCTGTGGTACATCACGTGACCAATCCAGTGTGGTACGATGAGATCAAACTGGCATTACCGGTCAGTTTAGGGCCGAAACATCACCTACTTTTCACGTTTTTACACGTTTCTTGCGATTTGGGCAAACGTAAAGAGCGAGATCCTGTCCCAGAAGTTATTGTGGGCTATTCTTGGCTTCCACTCATGCACAGAGGCAGTATTGTCAAGCCGGAATTGCATTCATTACCCGTAGCTGCTCATTTACCGTCTGGTTACTTGTCAGTCGAACCGTTAGGCTTAGGAAGAGGCGTAAGATTTCATTAAAATCATAAAAAAATATGAATTTAGAACAACAAAAAAAGTTAACTGTATATTTTAGTTCGCTGGGCCGGAAATTCGCTGGGTAGAGAACCAAAAACCCTTATTTCACGTGGAGTTGGATTTGGTTTCCACTATTGTGGCCAAAGACGCTCATTTGCATAACTTTTTTACATACGTGAGCCGTTTACACCATGAAAAACCTTGCCCTTCATCTCCTTTACCTCCTCCGATGGTTATCAAGGAGGAAATGGACACCAAAAAGGCATTGGAGGTAATATTGTACTGCAAAAATTGAAATTTTGAGATTCAGACGGCATGTTGAATGCTGCGTGGGAGCAAATAAGCATGATTTTTGGTCTCTTTCTGGTCATTTACCATTGGGAATGACCTAGGATCCGTTGTCAACATGTCCGTTGCTCCACGAAAGTCGGGAATTGACCAAGTTTGTCAAAGTAAGCCTCTTACGTGCCCTACCGCATGTTGGAATTGACCCGTTTTTGTCGCCTGCTGTTACTAATCTGGTTTTTTGACCTCTTTAAGGTCAAATCAAACTCTTATGACCTTTGAAGTTAATAATCATGGTCAGGGAGTATCCTTGTGACGGTTTTTTTTTCGCCTTTTTTGCCATGTTTTTAGCACGATTGTGGTCAAAAGTCAGGTGTCGGGAATTTTTATGTTGAATTCTGGAATTATGTGTGTGGTTTTAATTAGCAGGGAGTCGCGATTAACGAAATGGGTTGATTTCTTCTAGGCATTGGCTGCAGTAGATGTGAGTGCCATTATCGCACATATTGGGGTCATTTTGGACGAGTTATTCTGGTTATTAATTTACACTAATAACACAGAAGTGGCCTTAAACGTTGGACGCGTTTTGATTCATTGCGTGCAAGCTGTTAATGAAGCTGGCAAAGTGAACGCCTTACAAGCGTATTTACAAGTAACTTTTGTTCCATAAATACCAATTTCAATTCCGTTCCAGAATTTTTGAACGCTTTCAAACTAATGAATTTTTATTTCTTCTTTATTGTTTAGTATGCTTTCGTGACGCCTACGGATAAATTAAGCAGTTGTAGCTTGCATGAAGCATTAGCAAAATGTTTAGCCGCATTGTTGGAGCCTAGCAACACGGACTTTTTGGTCGTGCACAAATTTTTACGTCACGCACAATTCTTTTTTGGTATCATGGCCAAAAGTATGGCGCAGTACTTACTCAACACGGATAATATCAAAGTAATTTTTGAAACCTACTGTATTAGGGTTGGTGCTAATTTAGGCTTTTTTTTTGGCTTAGAAATTGCGTCAAGAGCGTTTTGCGTCGAGTTACGTTGACTCCCTCAATCATTTGATCCTCTCGTTGTCGCCACATATTCGGCAGAAGTATAGGGAACTGCCTGCAGAGACCAAATTAGCAAATATTGCCTTAGCGGAGTTTTTAAAGGTGAAAAATTGTTAGCAATTTGTACAATTTGCAAGTTTTTTACTTACTTTTTTGTTATTTTTATTGATTTTGTTCTTATTATTCGTTAATTTATAGATAAAAAATAGTGTTTGTGGAATTAACTTACTTATTTCCTTTTGTTTTGGTAGAAATGCTTGTCATTAATGGACCGTGGAGTGGCGTTGCATATGGTGAATGCTTACTTGAACACGTTTGAAGCAGACGATCCTCGCATTTTGTACGAATTCAAGTTCAGTTTCCTGCACATTGTCTGTTCGCACGAACATTACGTTCCTTTAAACTTACCCATTTCCTGCAATTGGCTCAGGCGCGTTCGAGGTACCAAATTCCTTTGATTTCTTCCCATTTCCGGTCAATTTGCCTTGCTATTTCCCTTTTCGATCATTTAACTTCATTGTCAAAGGCATTAATTATTGATTTTTTTTAAATCTAGAAACCGAACAAGAATTCCGGCTCTCGGAAGTTTACTGCAAACAGCATTTCCTGGCCGGATTACTACTTCAAGCGACCAAAATGACCTTAAATGAAGTGACAGATGTACGAAAAGTGGCTTTGCGAACTTTAAGGGACCTTTTAGCCAAACACGAAATGGACGATCGCTACCAATCTCACGTAAGAAGCCGGTTTTTAACCCAGTTATCCTTGAATTGAGTCAAAACGAAGTGTTTTTCATGGTAATTAATGGCGCTATTGCATTAGGGTCAGCAAAGTCGGATTGCTGCATTGTATTTGCCTTGGATCGGCATAGTTTTGGACAACTTAAACCGGATCATCTTAAATGCTCCCAACCCGCCTGAAACTACTGCACCCGCGTCGGTTATTACCGCTGCTTCGACTGCCAAAACCGCCAAATCTCAGTCATTACCCCGGGGACTGCCCCTTAACCCTAACAATTGGCAGAGGTTCGACAAATTTGCAATACTTTTAATGACGAGTCATCAAGTAAGTGCTATCTTAGGAACACGATGAGTTTTGATAGCCATAGCAGCGCGAGATTCGAGTTTTCGCCCCGGAATTCCTCTTATTTCGCTCTTATTGCAGGCCAAAGTAAAATTAGGCTTGTTTTTGTCTAACTTTTTGCTGATTTTTAGTATATTTTTGCTAGTGCCAGGAAGTAGTGCGTTGTTAAATGGATCCTCGATGGGTAGTTTGGATGCTGGGTCGGATTCGACCCTGTCTGCTGATGATGCTTCGCAATATCATACGAATTCTCATGAAGGAACACCAGTTCGCGAGCCCAGGACTCATGCTAGGTAAAAGTAGAGCTTCAACTTGCTCATGAATGTTTCTAATCGGAATTTTTGGGATTTTTCTTTAGAAATTTGAGCACACAAATGGTTCGATTTGATAAATTGCAGCCAGGAGAAGTACGGGATATGCTCTTGATGCTGTTGTACGTTCTCAAGCACGTGGAGGAGGAAGCAATCCTTGTTTGGTGCCAAACTTCCAGCGAACACGACTTACTAGGTCTTTTACGCGTGCTAGAGTAAACCAATTCTTATTTAATGTCATTTTTAATAGTAAATGCATATATTTTTGCCTTAGATTGTGTCTGCAGCAGTTTAAGTACGTTGGAAAACGCAAGTTGGTTAGCGGAGGACTGAATCGTGAAGCTAGATCATCCACATTACCGACTCGTTTCTCCAGTGTTGGTAAATTGAACTCAAATATGCTTTTTTGAAAGTTTGTATAAGATTATTTGTCGTTAAACAGGTTTCGGAGAGGTAGAAGGGGCTCAGAAAGCCTTACTTTGGTCCAATCTGAGTGTGGAAGTCTTACTGATTGTCCTAGATGTGGTTTGCGCATACTTTACCCGATTTAAAGAACCTTTGATCTTCTGCGGAGGCGATAATGCGCTCATGAGGAAAGTTATGGACATCTTCGTTAGTATGATGCAGACGAGTCTGTCTGATGTGGGTGCCAAACATGTTTTCGCTGCACTGAGAGCTTACATCAATCATTTCCCGGACGCTCTCTTCCAAGGTTATTACCAAAACACGATTTGTTCAGCGATTCTCTGACATTTTATCATGTATTTATCATTTTTTAATCTTTTTCTTTTGTTTATTAGGACACGCATGGCTGTGCGGTAAATTATGCTACGAGTTACTCCGCTCTTGCGCCAGCAAATTAGCCTGTGTGCGCCAAGAAGCCTGCGCAGTGTTGTACCTGCTTATGCGCAGCAATTTCGAGTTCTGCGGAAGCAAAGCCATGACTCGCGTTCATTTGCAAGTTATTATCTCCGTCTCGCAATTATTGGGCGAAAGCGTGGGGTTAAATGACATCCGGTTCGAAGAAAGTCTCAATGTCATCAATTCCTTTGCCAAAAGCGACAAAGCAATGCAAAATACAGGCAATTTTAAGCATCTTCCGTTAAGGAATTTGAATCTAATTTGTTGTTTTGGGATTTTTTTTAGGATTTCCAGTAGAAGTGAGGGATTTAACGCAAAGAGCGTTAACGGTTTTACGTGCTACGATGCAAATGAGGGAGCAAGCACAAGATCCAGAGCTTTTATTGGATTTACAGCACAGTTTAGCCAATTCTTACGCGGCCACGCCTGTCTTGCGCAAAACTTGGCTTGAAACGATGGCGAAACACCATCAGAGACTTGGAAACTGGGCGGAAGCTGCCTTTGCCCATGTCCATGTGGGCGCATTGATGGCAGAGTACTTATACAAACGAGATTTGTACGGAGAAGGCTGTAGAGTCTTCGCTCACAAGCTCTCGCCCAATATTCTGAGGGATGAAAGCAACCTGCGACTAGATACGGGTGATTATTACTTGAATTTCATGGAATTTGGTGCTACTTTCAGTTGAAATTCTCTTTTGGAATCGGTTTAGGAGTCCAAGATGGAACGTTTGATCAAGATGGATTACTGGATCAGCTTGAACTATGCGTGCAAGCCTTGGAAAAGGCAGAGTTGTACGAGTTGCAGTTGGAAATGTACAGACTTTTGATTCCTTCCTTGGAAAAACGAAGGGATTTCATCGCGATGGCTCAGGCGTACTCTTCGCTGTCCCAGGCGTGCTCTAAAGTGGCCGAAGTTAACAAATCCGGCAAAAGATTGCTTGGAAGATACTATCGAGTCGCCTTGTTTGGCAAGGTAAGGATTCTTTCAGCCAAATTTTTATTTTTTAAAAGATTTTGTTATTAATTTACGTTTTGGGGGGATTTTGTATAGGAAAAAGTGGGAGACGAAGCTGGAATCGAGTATGTATACAAAGAACCTAAGGTTACTTCCTTGGCGGAGATTTCATTGAGGCTCCAGAACCAATATTCTACCAAACTGGGGTCTGAAAACGTGAAAATGATCATGGATTCCAATCCGGTAACTTAAATTAATTGAAGTTTATGAAATTCATTGGAATTTAATATTGGTTTATTCCTAAAGGTGAATGTCAATACTTTGGATCCTAAGCTAGCCTACGTACAAGTGACTCACGTGACTCCTTACTTTGACGAAACGGAACTGAACGAGAGAATCACGGATTTCGAGAGGAATCATAACGTCAACAGGTTCATGTACGAGATCCCCTTTACGAAAGAAGGGAAAGCCAGGGGCAATCCAGAGGATCAGTGGAAAAAACGAGTCATTTTAACAAGTAATTCTTCGTAGCCTTAATTATTATTAGTTCATTTTTTGGACAGTGCATTCCTAATTTTGTGGTATTTTTAGCCCAATATAACTTCCCCTATGTCAAGAAGAGAATACGAGTTATTCGCCAAGAAGCGGTTGATCTGTGTCCCATTGAATGTGCCTTGGATGAGATGAAGGAGCGAGTGAAAGAACTGGTGGAGGTTGTTACGACACAACCTACTGATATGAAAAAACTTCAGCTACGTTTACAGGTGATTATTAGCTCTTATTAGCTCTTATTCGTTACAACTATTTTTAATGGAGTTCAATTTTTTGCGTATTTTTTCAAAAAATTTAGGGTAGTATAAGCGTTCAAGTTAATGCTGGGCCAATGGCGTACGCTTCTGTGTTTCTGGAGCGCTCGCAAGCGTTGAAGAACCTCCCAGAACATGTACAGCAGTTAAAGGAGGCGTATAGGTATAGGAAGTGGTTAAATTGATTGAATTTGGATGTTTTATTGAGATTTTTGGGTCGTTTTTTCAGGGATTTTGTCAATGTTTGCGGAGTGGCGCTGGATTTGAATGGTCAGTTGGTATCGTCTGATCAACGAGAGTATCAAGAAGCCTTGAAAACTAGTTATAAGGAATTAGTGGCTAATTTGTCAAATTTGTTGGAAGATCCAACGCTGAGTCCAGATTGGGAAGGATCGCTGAACTCGGATTTGATGAAACGAAGCTCGATGCTGTTTTTTAACTTTATTGGCGGCAATGGCTCTACTTCTGCTTGAGCTTCTGGTGATCTGTCAGCTTGTTACTTTTGTTATTTTTTAGACTTCATTATCTGACCTTAATGGATGCTTTTTACTCATCTGAAAATTTTGACCCATTCGTACTGATAGAATTTTGAGGAACTTTTATGAATTGTTGTATAAAGTTTTAGCCTTCGATACAGTTTTTAAGCGCTGGAAAGTTTCTTATGATCGTACTGTATAGTTAAGAGTTGGTGGATTTAGGGAAATCGGTAATGATTGGGGTAATTTGTTTTAAGTAAGAATCGTAACTAAACGAGATCAGATCAATGTCGTAAACTGTCTCTCAAATCGAAGTGGAAGATATTGGTTACATTGCTGTTTCATAGCGTAGTTTAAAACATTCAAAAGTCTCGAAAAAATGTGCGTTTGTTTTGCATCTAGTAGATTTGTTTAAAGACGGATTTGCATGAGGGGAATTATAAAAACATCTTATATTATATTCCCCTACTGTTTTTTCGATTTCGAACGTTTTTGAAGATTCTCAGCAAAGGTGTCAGTAGTTGAGGATTTCTTCCCTAAGATCTTTGGCATAGGTTTTATGCAAAAGAAGCTTCAAATAAATCTGACATTTTATCCAGTCGATTTGTTTTAAGACGGATTTCCATGAAGCAATTATGAAAACATCTTAGAATAACGTCTGTTACCGTAGTTTGAAAAATTCACAAGTCGCGAAAACTTCACGAGTTTTCGATGTCTGTATACCCTCACCTAATTTACCCTATTTCACACAACTAACCCTTTCGCATGTTCTATTGGAGAACCTGAATAATACAAGACATAGTAGAAATATATAAGAATACGGGCAGCTAGTTTTATACTCATTGCGTTTCAAAATGGACCCAAACTTTATTTATTTATCTAGCAGATGTTTGACAGCAAACTGATACAACTGATGGTTTTGCTCTTTCAAAAACGCCACTTCGTCCTGCCAATTGCGTTGCTCACTCACGTTTACTCCTTGATCTTTACCTTCTTCCACTCCATGGTCTCCCACGCCCAAAACTGTGTGTAATCCAGATTGCTCCACCTTATTCATAACTTCAACCGTGCTTGGTACACCATTCTCTTCTCGCTGCCGTTGGAAACTATTTTTTAAATAAAAACAAAATTAAAATTGGCTTCACTACTGAACAGTGATTTACCTCGCAATCAATGATCGCGGCTTCTCGCCTTCTTCTCTCATCATCGCATAATGCGTGGAGAAAAACGCATTCGTGACGGGTCCTCGATGAGGTAGCGTGCGAGTACACTGTCGACTGCCAATATGCCACAATTTCACGCTTCCATCTTGCGAGCCGGATAACAACAGCGACCCTTGAGAGGCCACAGCCAGACATTTAACGGCTCCCGTATGCCCAACAAAGACAGCACTGGATTTCTTGTCTAAATGAAAGTCTAACGACCTGGGAGGAGCTTGCAAATTCACCTAAAATAAAAAAAAAACTCTTTTTAATGCAAACAACATTTTCTTTTATAAAATAAGTATTTCAAGGCACTTTACTTGAATAATACGTCCATTCAACGCTCCTAGAAATAGCCACTGCTCAGACAAATCCATTGCCAAGGAACCAAGACCTACATTTGCCACAATATTGGCTAATAACTGTCCAGAGCTTAAACTATAGATCCGGCAGGTTTGGTCCAATGAAACTGTAACCACTCGAGCATGTAATCCCCCTTTGCCAACGTGTAAATCTGTGACGGACAAAGAATGGTGGGCCCATGTGTACCACGGCTCTGATCGATTCTTTAAAGACGAAATAAATTTGCTTAAAATAATATATATATTTTTTTAATTCAAAAGAGTAAACGAGGTTATCATTCTTACTTCTCCTTGTTCGGAAACTACGTTGGAAAGAAGCCAAGCTAACACTAAGCCATCTTCTCCAGTGGAAATAAAGGCTTGACCATTGTCAGTGAAACGGACGTTGGTAACGGTCTGGTAATGGCGTTTTAATGTAGTAATTAACTTTCCATCTGTTACTCGCCAGACGTACAACTGTTCTGCAATAGCGCCAACACAGAAAGAGCCATTAGGACACACAGCTAACGCTCGAACTACTCCTGGACAGACCATTCGTAAATTCATGGGCTCTTGCCTGTTTAATAACCAAACCTAGAAAGAAAATTAAATGAATATGACAATAAATTTAAATACGAAATGGTCCAAGAAATAAGACGCTAAATAAATAACATACTTGGATTAAAGGCTTGTCTTTTTGAGCTGTAATCAAGTAATCGCCGTTCAATGTGCTTAGCGTGCGAGCGGCTGAAACTCCGCCCTTGTAAGTACGCAAAACTGTGCCATTTTGGTCCCATACGCATGTGTTAAATAGCTGACCACTTGCATCTGATGTTACTATAACTTCATCATACATTTCTAGTTTTAAAAGGTGCTGATCCTCAGAATTTTGCGGCAGTAAATATACCATGTGCTTCTAAGCATGAAAACATGCACTCTGCGCCATCTGAGGGGCAAATAAAGCTTGAGCGTCGTATTAGAGAATTTATTCTCTAGATGGTGTGCCTATTTGGAAAAAAATATATACGGAATAAATTAATTTAAAAATTCGGAGACCAATTATGAGTTACCGACAATTCTGAGGATCAGTACCTTTTAAAACTAGAAATGTCTGACGGTTTGAACGGGAAGGTTGAGCGTATATTGTGTGAAAAATTCCCATAAATTCAAATTTCTCGACATCACGAATCCTAAATTATTGTTTCCTTGCACTTACACCAGCTAACCTAATATACGGTGGTGGGGTTATATCGTGGTTGATCCCTCTTTCGATCGGGGGGAACAACGGAATCCATGACTTCGTCCGTAGAGGCCATGGGTTCAGATTGGTCGGAGGAAGACTCACTTGAAGACTTTTCCCCAGGAAGGGCCAGGTATGGAAAATCCGGAACAAGGGAACTTGTCAAGGAAAGTAGAGTGGTTAAGGCAAAAGGGTTTGAGACGGTCATATCCAAAAGGGATAAGTTAGCTATGAATGAAACTGGAAAGGGAACAAAACCTGTAGGGAAGGGAACCAAATCTAGCTCAAGTGCAAGTACAAGCGTGTTCATAATATGCAACGCGTTTAATAATTCCTAATATCCAAGTCTTTCGCAAAACAATAAAAAAGATTAGTGCCATCATATACGGGAGCCTCAAGTTGCAAACTAAGTTAAAAACGCAACCTGTTTCTGTACCAAAACCAACTCGTCTGTTTTATTTTCTCCTATAGGCGTTTATGAAAGGAAAAGAATTTGTACAAAAGAATTTTGGGGCCTGCCTCAACCCGACTCAATATACCGAACTTACCGCAGCTGGTTATGCTAATGTGTGTAAAATAAATTACTGGATGATGCCAGTTTATTATAAATTGCATCGACCAAAGTTCCCTAGTAGTGCTCCGCTTAGTCCAGCTAGTAAAATTGGTCAGAGAAGTTCCATAATTTCTACAGGCCTCCGAAGAATATACCATTCCCTTCTAAGAAATACGGCTTCTCTCACGAAGTTAATCATCGCAACAGATGCTCTGTTTTCTGCGGAACATACTTTGCCCAAATCTAAGATCATCTTGTGCCTAACAGTACATAATTTCTAACGCTGTCCGTTTTGGTGTGTGGTTTCGCAAATGCTTCCGGCTGGTATACTTTACGCTCCACAGTATAATTACTGGTAGCGACCTCAAGCAATTTGTTCTGACTTGGACCGAACACTTGTACTACTCTCTCGGTCGTATTTCCTTGCATTTAGCCGGAAACGTAATTCAATCCACAAGTTATTGCAAGACTGGCGAAAACCAGAAGAACCACTGGATAGCCAAACAACCAACGATGAACTCGTTCATAGCTTTTCGCCTTGTCAGCACTTGTGCGTGTATATCTATTGTTGGCGCAACCGGCTTTTCTAGTCATTTGAATATTGTACCTGCAAAACGTTGACAAAAACTTCGCTCAATTTTACTATAATATAATAAGAAAACTCGAGAGCTTTCTAGGTTGTTTATGATGTATGACTGTTATTAATCTTTTATGCCATCTGTGGGCAGCTTATCAAACTAGCCGTGGTAATTATTTTGACCCTCTTGTGCAACACTTTACCCAAGCAATTAAAACAATTTGAGAATAACACATGTCCTTCACTATGCTCTAAATTATGCCTTGTCTCAGCTTCCAATCATTAGGCAAGCAAAGCAAAGTGAATAACCGCCTCATGCAAGGGTAGTGCTTTTCCATTGACACCCGACTGTGAGGGTCGGTCAACATCGTATCGTGTGAAATACGAATTTGTCGAGTTTTCCTTTTAAATACCGGATTACCACCAAACTGACTTCGTTATTATTAAATTAGTAGTAATACTTGAGATCATGATAACTGCATGTATCCTAAGTTGATTAATAATAACAATTAACAGTAATAATTCCAAGTGTTTGAAGGAGTCATTTTATGGAATGTGGATTCTGATATTGACATATAGAGATATGTACTGCACTGAGGTTTTTTGTTCCAGTAACAGTTTCAATACTAGACTAAAATATGTAGCTCGCACTTTGCTGAAGTCTTTTAATAGCCATGGATGCTGTAGGTTGGATAGGGAGGGTGCTGGTGGGACTGACAGAAAGGGCATCGTATTCCAAGGTTCGCTTTCTTCGGTTCATTTTGCTGCACCTAGAAGTCGTACCGCAATTACAGTTAGTGGAGCCATCGGAACACACGCAACACGTTTTTATGGCGACTGTAGTCGTAGTAGTGGACGTCTGAGTAACCGTTTTGGTAATCGATGAAGTTGAAGTTTGGGTTTGGGTTACAGAGATGGAACTCGTTAAAGTGACTGGAGCAGGTGTTACGGTTGCAGTTGTGACAGAAATGGATACAGATGGCGTGGTGACTGTAGTTGTACTTGTCGCTGTCGATATGGTGGTAGACGTCGAAGTTTGGGTAATCATAGAGGTCACTGTTGTAGTCGAGGTGGAAGTGTATCTATCCGTGACAGAAATTGTGCTGGTCGAAAATTGTGTAGTTGTGAAGGTCGTCGAATCAGTTACGGACACTGTCGCTGGGGTTATTGTTGTGGTCGTAATTGATAGCGAAACAGACGGAGTGGTGACAGTCGTTGTTGAAGTCGTGGTAGAAGTTTGAGTGATGGTGGAGGATTCAGTGGATGTAGAGGTTACGGTGGATGTTGCAGTAGAAGATTGTGTTTCCGTTACGGATGACGTGACGGGAGGGAGAGTGAATGTAGAGGTTACCGTGTTTGTGGAGACTAACAAATCTTGTATAGTTTCGGTTATTACAGATGACACTGTTTGGGTGCTGGTTGATGTCTGCCGTTCGGTCGAGGTTACAGTGGAAGTTGAGGTTTGTGTGTCAGTTACCGACACTGTAGCAGGAGTCGGACTTACGCTTACAGTGGCAATTGACACAGACACTGATATCTCAGTCGTTGAAGACGTTACAGTTTGGGTTAAGTTCACACTATATACTTGTGTGGAAAACATTGTAACTGAACTCGGACTGATAGTCTCGGTAGTCGTTGAGATTAACGTGGATGTATAAGCAGTTGTTGATGTTTTCGTTGTAACCGATGGGGTAGTAACGGTTGACATTTCGGTACTTGTCGAGGTTACGGTTGAGAGGTAAACAGATGTATAGCTGTCCGTTACAGACACTGTTGACGGGGTCGGACTTAAGGTAACGACGGTAGTTGATAAAGAGGTAGATAGGTAAGTGACTATTGATGTTTGCGTTGAAGCTGATATAAAAATGCTAGTGGGTGTATCAGTTATAACATAGATAGATGTTACAGTGGATGTTCCGTAGTCTGTACTATAAACTGTAGTAATCGCACTCCCCAAAACACTGCTGAGCGCATCGCCGAAATCGCCTCCCAGTGCTGCTACTCTGACGAGTAACGCTATGGCTGCCCATGGTAGCATGGCTAAACTAGCGAGTTTTATATTTGCTAATGTTGGTATAAAGCCCATACCGTCAAATGGAGACAAAAGCTGTCGGCCCTGCGCTTGTGATTCTTCGGACCTCCCCGGTTCCATTACGTCGTGTTTGTCTTCCACACTGGACTTTATGCTAGGGGTTAGAATCTTAATCTGGGGATAGTTTTGATATGGGTAAAGCACCATAGCGGCCTTCGTGGGATTGCTTGTTTCCAACTGTCGGTCGCTTTTTAAAAGATGTTCGGTGTGTTGTTGATAATTATTACTAATCTTTTCTGACCAAGTCCAAGATGGTTCTAATTGGGTTACGGAGCGAAGCATGTTGGGCATTCGGTAGCCGTTAACTAACACGCTACAAAGAATACTCATTGTCAACAGGAGACAAGACTGCACTAGGAAAGTTTTACCCATTTTGTATTTTTTTATGGATCTGTCAATTTAAAAATAATGTTCACACAGTTCACCATCACTTAATGAAAAGTACAGTAATCATTAAAATGTTTTAGGAATAAGTGCGGCTGTATCACAGTGCGGCTGTACTGCGCACCAAAGCTGGACAACTCAGTTACAAGATTTGGTAGAACACTCTGTTAAAGCAGTTTGTATTCAATTTATGTTTGTCTTCCGTCACTGAAGTATCTGAACCCATGACTGGGAAGAGGTATCGACTTATATAGGGATGAATAAAAAGAAATGAGGTCAAAGGGTATACAAAGTCATGGAAAAAGTAGATGTGCTGGAAAGCTGGCTAGAGCGCGATAGCATCGTGCGATGACTTGGAAGGCAAGGGCAAGGTTATCTATAGACCTACAGTGAGCGTTGAGTTCAATGTCCATAGCGGTCAGCCGCGAACCCCGGCAACGAGGTTAGGAACTCCCTTCCCCGAGGAGAGAGCAGCAATGGCCAAAGTGGCCTTTCAACTTTAACTGAGCTGTAAAGTTTCGCCGTAAGAGCTTTTAATGTAAGAGCTACAGGCAGTAAAAACTTGGTGCAGTAAAACTCGGTACAGTAAAAACGGTTCATTTCCACTGATATTTCAAATTACGTAGTCATCCGGCGAAAACGAAAATTAGGAAGTGGATGGCAATTAAAAATTAATGGGACAATGAGACGGAGTTTGCGAGAGTGGAGTCGGAAAAATTTTGGAGGATAACTTTTAACAAATCTTTGTCTATCTAGAACATCCAGAAGCTACCAGGAATAAAGGGATTAAAGCCATTGGGGTACTAAGTAGATTAGGGGGACCAACTGGAGCAGTAGCCAGCAAGTTATGGAAATCCAGGACTAATCAGATAAAAGCTTGAATATGGCTCCATCGTACTCAAAACTATTAGCAAAAAAATGCAATGCCCTGAGGCAACCTACAATAGAGCACTGAGGATCATCCTAGGAGCTATCAAAACCTCACCGATGGCAGTATTGTTTAACGTTTGGTACAATCCGCTACAAACATCTGACCGGCGGCCTGGTTACTGCATAAAAAACAGACAAATATCAGAACTCCTTCATCGATTTAGATATAGACATGGAAAAACAGGTTCTTGGCTATACAAGTTTAACTAAAAAACTAGTTCGTGTGAAAAATGTGAAGAGGCGGAAGATAAGGCGAAGCACACAATTATGGGATGCCTGTACCACTTTTTTGAAGGCGAACTCCTAAAGAACAAACTGATTAAAAAAGGAATTAATTTAGCCTCAAGAACGTTCTGGGTTTTGGTAGCGTTGACGTACTCTAGGAATGAATCCTAAGTCCAAATTCAATTACAAGAACATATTGTATTCTTTTGCAGACCAGCCGTCAACTCACGTTACGGCGGCCTCTCTCTCCCTCGTTCTACTCGTTTTGCTGTCTAGGAACAGCGGGCGACCCTACTTTCTCTGGCGAGCCGTCACAGTAATCCATACCGAAGATAAACAATGTTTAGTTCAGTCCTTTCTAGTTGAATACTTAAGGTTTACACGGTTAGTCAATGTCGTAGAAGTAATCCGGTCTAAATTCTATCTTTTTTCCTCATTATTCACTTTCTTAGCCAGGTCCATCCTAATATAATCGTGTAAATTCGTGTTTGGTTCGAAGACGACCCGAGAAAGGATATAGCGACATCTATTGAGAAAGAATCGGACCATGCGATGCCACTACACCTGTCGTCTTTAACAATAAAGAAAAAAATAAGGAAGAAATCTATTTATTTTAAAATATCTTAAAGCAATAACAAATGTTAATACAATTTTTCTTGAACTATTACTATATATTTTATTATACAAGAAAATTCCTGCAATTATGTTCAGAAAATCACAATTTTATTCTGTAAAGCGAAATTCATTTACTGGCAAGAAAAACACAAGAAATGTCCCTTATCCGCCCTTGTTTCGTCGAACAAAAAGATGGTCTAGCGCGTACCACTTCCGAAAAGCGGTTGTTTACAGTGGGTTTAAATTAGGAAGGCCATATCGAAGGAAAAGTGGGGCTGTTTGGGGCTAATTTAAAGTTTTTTTCCATGTCGTAAAAGTTCGGAGGCGTTTGGTAAATAGTCGGTATCTGTGCCTGGTACCTATTCTAATCTCGTCTTGCCCCCCCCCCCCCCCCCCCCCCCCCTCTCCTTTTCTTGAGTTGGGTTCGTTTCCTTGCCTATTCACGTGCCGTATCGTGTTATCGACCTTGTACCTCGGTATAAGAAGACACTTATTTTCCTCTGGCGGTTTTTGAGTGGGGTGTAGGGGGTGGAACTCGTATACAATGCTAATTCCCTATACTTTTTTTTAAAGAGTAAAAAAAAAAGAAAAAAAAATCTCAGTCCTCAACGCTTGCGCCATGTTCGGCAAAGAACAGAGACATTCACCGCGATGCCCAGGTGGCTTCATGGATGGGCAGATTGCGTGATTCAAACCCTAAGAAACATATCCTCCCTTGGGTTCTTCCCCCTCCCCACAACATCTACATCAGTCTTCATTCTGATCAAGTCCTAATATAAAGTCACCCGTATCGTGTGCAAAGTTCAGAGTCATGCTTGAGCAGTCCAGCACGAAATTCGCTGCGTTTTCCTACATGGAAGAGGATAGACCATGGTCTCCAATACGAACTTGTTCTTCGGTGTCTTCCTTATCGGGTTTAACTAGCATTTCTTCCTCTGGTTTTTCCGAAAACGAACTCTCGAGACGCCTCGAAGTATAAAACGAGAAAATTTCGAATACTTTCTAATGAATTTTAGTGCAATTACTTAGGAAGAAGAGACTTGTTCGCTCTTCAGTGCATTATCTAGCGTTTCCAAGCTAGAATACCCTTGGTCTTCGCAACTACGTTCAGCCATCGAAACTCATTTCCCTCAAAAACTCGACAATGATACAATGAAACACACAGAAAGGCTTCAAGAACTTTCAGGAAATTCCAAACTTAGCAAATTGAACAAAACTTCGGTTCGCGGTTCCAATAAACCCGTTCGCAATTTTGTGTTTCCTTCGACTTCTACCCCAAAATTTCCCAAAACGTGCGAAAATGGTCCCGTAACCTTTGACTGGGGTGCATTTTGGGAAACTCGGCTGAAATGTCTTAATTGGCTCCAAAAATATTGCATTACATCAACCAGTCCTCCGAAGAACAAGAAAAGGAGTTAGAAAGAGACTATTTCAGCAATGAAAATACCACAATAATATGACAAGCAAGATTTTAATCGGTTTTTGGTTCAACAATTGTATAACTGAAGGCTTTTAGTATATTACAAGTAAAAATGTTTTAATTATTGCTCTCATTCAAACTTTGGTCACATTGTAGTTATTTTTCCCATTATATTCCAAATCAGGTGTATCAGGTGAGTCAAACGCCCGGTTATCTTCGCCATTCTCTTTCTCGCCCTTCTCCGCATGAGGTTCCTATAAAACCACATTGTTAGACAAGTTGGACTTAAGTGTCTTAAAATAGAACGTACGTATTCATCTCCAACGTTGAATCGAAGGAATTCGCGCATAGTACTAGGCAGGAACCGGTAAAGAGTATCCCCCAGATTGCAAATCAAATCTGGGTTTAATTTGCGAGGATCCTGGAATCCTGTTAACGCACTGACGATTAAGCCCACCACGATCACAGTTACACAGCCCACAGCAGAATACCACATGTAGGAAAGCTTATAAAGTGCCAACGGTTCTTCTCTATACGAAAGTAATTAGAAAATCAACTCATACAAAAATCGTTATGCGTTTAGACTGCTTCATTATGAAGAGTTACGTCAAGTTCTTACACTGGTAAAGTTGTAGCGGCTATGGGAACAACATGAGTCGTAACTTCATTGATTACGGCGCTCGTTTCGTTTAAAATTTTGCAGCCAATGATCGTTAAAGGTTTTCTAGCGACACTTAAGAAGCCTTTAGCTTTAGCAGCTTGAGTTCCGATACCAATCCAGAGCAAGAAACTCAAACTGGACAATATTCCAGCCACTGCGCCCTACAAAACCATGATTTTGTTCTCCATTTCGACATTCCTTTTCGAATATTAATATGTCGTTTATCTTACAATGCCATTGGCCCAGGGGAAGAACATGCCGAGAGTAAAAACGCCCAACAATGGTCCACCAATGATCCCGAAGATACTTAACGCTGCCTATAATAAGATACAGAATATAATTAACTTAATAAGACTGGTGTACTGTAATGCAATTACTTCTAACACGTTGCCCAATTGCTCAGCCACAAAGACCAAACCGAAGCAAACGACTCCAAATGCGACCGCTAATCCTTTCGAGACGTTTGTAGCTCTGGCATCCGACATATTTTTGAGGCAAAACGTCTTCACGAAGTCTTCCAAACTGATGGCTGCTAAGGAATTCAAGCCACTTGATACGGTACTAAGAAAGATTAATGAGAAATAAATTAGATTTGAAAAGAAAACTATAAATGGAAAGTCAATAAGTTAATTAGATTTACCTCAAAGCTCCACTGAAGATGCCGGCAACGAACAAACCTGGTAAACCGGGAATATGCCCTAAGGTGTGCATAACGAATAATGGGAAAAGCTGATCCGGTTTGCTCACCAACTACATAATGCGAAAAAAAAAACAATAAGATATTAATTTCATTAAGCTTAAATCCATAACTTAATTTCATGTGCATTAATCTTTAAAAAAAATTGAAATTCACGAAAACGTTCCCAAAGAAGGCTACATTTCGCCTAATTTTGTTACCGCTACGACAGAGTGAAAAGGTCAACATTGTTTGTGTTTATGGGAATAAGAAGGCCTAAAATGCGCGCTGGCCATAAGCGCTGTGTAATGGCTGGTGGTCCGGTGTACTTGCACAATGAACCAGCCAGGGGTGCACCGAGTGAAGCGTGGTATACGAACCGCGAGCCACATGCCGTTCAAGTAAAGCTACGCGCAAAATTTAAATCCTAACTGCAAATGCGCCGTTTATAGGGGCTAAGATGAAATATTTTTAAAAAAACGTAAATTTTTCTCCAGCTGAGAATATACTACTCGTTAAGAAAAGAAAATCATAGGCTTTGAAATTTATTGTTTATAATTAATTTATGGAATAAAAAGTGTCTTACGTTAGCTCCCAAGGGATCGCAGTTGGCATATGTGGCATAGATAACTAATCCACCATAGCAGCAAATGCTAATGAGAGACACAAGTCCGAATAAATTGATCCAAACGGCACTAAAAACAATAGGAAACTGAATAAAACATTGCATTCTAATTCAATGTCTGGTTAGGAAATTAACGGTAAAAACTCCGCTCTTACGTTTGGGCGATCTTCAAAGTTGGAACCGTTAAGTAACGTTGGACTTGAGACTGATTCACTCCATAAATTGCCATCCAGGTAAAGTAGCCGCCCACAATTAAGGACCACACTGAGTGTCGCGTAGCAGGATTTGGGTCAAAACTAAAGTAAAAAATTAAGAATTAGAGCGAATTCAGATTGAGTGCAAGATGGACTTTATACTCCAAAAATTCGATGCGCGTAGAATTGAGGTTCAGTTCCCACACTTCATTAAATCCGACATCCACAGCTCCTTGCAACACCACTGCCAACATCGAACCGTACATAATAATCACTTGGATGGTATCAGTCCACATAACCGCCTTCATTCCTCCCTAACAAGATAAAAATAGTTTTGCAATTTACCCTGATTAGTATTCAAACAGCTTACTACTGCCGTGTAGAAGATGCACACCACGAAAATAGAAGTGACGGATAAATATACGTTTAATCCAGTAACTTGGCTCAGCGCTAAGGCAGGTGCGTAGACCACTACTGCCATATACAGGCACTAAAAGACGTAAAAATGAATTAAAACTTATCTTTTCTTTATCAAAAATAAATCAATTTCCTTACCATTTGGACTGTAAAAGTAGCCGAGCCTATAGTTCTCGCAGCGCTATTAAACCTCAATCCCAGATACTGTAATCCATCACACCCAAAACTTGTAAATCCGGTTATGTATTTTCTAGAATGTTTACCTCATAGGCAGAGGTGACTTGGAGCTTATAAAAAATGGGTAAATACAAATAAGCCGAGGCGGGCATGACGAAAAAGAAGCTGAGCGCAATCAACCAATACATGGAGCCATACTGGTACATCTCGGCTGGCGTGCCCAATAGCGTGATGGCACTCATAAAACTACGACCAGAGTCATTTAGATCATGTAAGCCTTTCAAATTTACTGTTTTGGGCTTAAAAAAAATTTTACCTCGCAATTAAGGACATGGCCATGGGAAAAACTCCCATACTGCGCGAAGCCATCAGGAACTCGGCCGGATTATTGTTTTTTGAACCAACCCAGGCATAATATACTCCAATAACAGCGGAAATGCCCAACATGGCCGCGAAAACTAAGTAGTCAGGCCATCCAAAAAGCTTCACTAAATCATCGGTTTCAGCAAAGTTCGTCGTCATGGTTTTGTTGCTTATACAATTCGCTTCCTATTCCTGCAAAGTGAATACCTTTATAGAATACGTACAACATCATTAGCTGTAAGAACCACAAAAATTAAAGAATACATTAATCAAAATTTCCCGTCACGTTCTTTTTTTCCCCTTCAAACAAATTCCTCCAAACCCAACACAAATTCAAATCGCCGTACAACGAACACTGTATTCGCCTGTCCGCTGCCCATCGTATCGTTGGAATTTCCAGACAAAGCGGAACTGTGCAATGTTAAACCAATTTTAATCTCTTGTCCTAAATATTCCCTCCAATTTTCCCTTCGACAATTCCCCAGTCCTATGCGTTGCGTACCCCTGACCTAAATTTCACATAACCTCGCTCTCTACATTACCGTAACGCTTTCTAAAGTGCACCCCAAAAAAAACTCATATTACTTTCCCTAGTTCTCAGAATAAAAAAATATATTAAAAACCCAAATTCAAGGCCAATGCTGTAAGAAAAATAACTTGCTCACAATAGTCCCCTCAAGCTACAGAAAAAAAATACAAACTAGTTAGTATTTCGTTAGTTCCGAGAGTGAGCGGGAAAAACCCTTCTGGTGGATTCCCAACCTTTCTACACGGATGATACGTCCGTGTTAACGCGAAGTTTTTCGCATAGAAAAACTTAGAAAGTTTCGATTTAGCGTATTTAAAAACGAAGTAATTTAGGTGTACTAAAAGGTAACTATTTGACCTACTTTGCAGCTAATTTTCGTACACTGGCGAGTATCAAGAAAAAGCGGAATACACTGTCACACACCAACTTCGTCTATGCACAGGATCCGGTCAACAGGTTTGGTTCCAAAGTTGAGGCCGAGAGAGACACGGCAGGACTGGCACCACACCTGAAACAACATCAGGTACAAAAACTAAGGTTGGAGTAGCTTTCGTCGGTTGTTAGTTAATACCTGCAACACATGGAGGTCTCGCGTTGGATGTCATTTCCTCTTATCTTGATGCGGTCCCACGATTCACACAAGCATCATTGTAATGCAATGGGCTTGGCTCTGGGAAAAATAATAGAAAAATAAAATAACACAATATAACTTGGCTTTCTATTGTTCGCAGTTACTTTTATGCCAGCAGTGGACTCTCACAACAATCTTCTACGTTTTTAGTCCCCAAACTTGTTTGCTACACGCAACGAATTAGCGAATCTAACAAGTAAATTGCAGCGATTCGAAGCACCCGGCATCGGGTTCAAGTTAAGAACAGAAAAAGAAAATGAAAAACAAGAAAATGGCACATGTTTGGGTGTTTTGGTTTTTCCACATAACTGTATTTGTCGACTTAGAGGGTTAAGTTCCTTAGGAGTGCACTGGACAACGTTTTCTTTGTTGCAACAGTGGGGTTGCACAGTACTATAGTTAAGGAAACGAAAAAAAGTTCCGGTTTCTTACTCAATTCCACGAGAACATTACTAGAAAGGTGACGGATTGTTGGCTTCGACGAATTCCTATTTCCTTATCTTTTTTTTGGTAAACCAACTCTAGATAACCCATTTGCTATATACCCCAGAATTAATGCCCTATTAGTTTTCTTTTACTTAAACACAAGGCGAAAAAAC
The DNA here is from genome assembly GCA_023053545.1 of Lepidurus packardi. NCBI lineage: Eukaryota > Metazoa > Arthropoda > Branchiopoda > Notostraca > Triopsidae > Lepidurus > Lepidurus packardi. The sequence continues at coordinate 1,187,093 of JAKZAN010000002.1, forward strand.
CCGTAAAAGTAAAAACTAACAAATAGGTTCCGCATAACTTCTGTCACTACGTTCTCTCTAGCCACCGCTTTTTTGTTCTGCATTCGTTCTTTCCTTTCAGTTTCGTTCCGTCTTTTTTTCCCTGGGCGGAAGTTTCATTCTAACTTTTCATTGCTGTCCACGGGTTTTGGCCTTCTGGAGATTAACAAGGGCATAAGGAAGGGTGACAAGCCCATCCAGCCCAAGAAGAACCCAAATCCCATGAAATGGACTGCAGAATACACCTGCCAAATCTTATAGGTGGAAAGCATAACAAAAGGAGCGATGCAATAGCCCGTGAAAATGAACAGGTACACTTTGCCCACAATCCACCGCAAAGCTCCCAAGCTGGGGTTCGTGAACACATAGTTGAAGAAAGCATTTCGGTCACGTAAAGTTTCCATCTAGAAGATAGACATTAAAGGCATACATTATTGCATTGAAACAATACAATTTTATTTCGAGTCTTTGACTGTCTTTTTTTTTTCTACCCAATGAACGTAAAAGGAAGAAGAGAGAATATAAACGTACATCCTTCTCGAAGAACATGATGATGAATTCCATAAAGAAACAAACGTAGTAGCCCACGTGCAGGCCGTGCCATACAGCTAAGAAGAGCAAAGTGAGAAACTGGGACACCAATCGATTTCCCAGAAACCTGAGGCGCTTGTAAATGTACCTGTCGAACAATCAAACATCGCCTAATTAGCATCGCAAATTTACGTTAAGGATAAAAAGATCGGCGTTACTGGGCAACCCAAGCATTGGTGTTGATGTTAAAGGATTGGATCAAATGTCCGAAGCGAGTGGCGTTTTCGTATAAGCGAATTTTGACATTCGCGCAGCCGTTCCAGAGCACATTTCCATTCTCATCTGTCCCATTATAGGTCAAACCTAGCAAAAAAAATATTAAAATTTGAACTGAAGGTTACTTTTTTGGCTTCTAAAACACACATCACATATGAACAGGTTACAATAATTTCGGGGGAGAAGGTTTGCAAAATTTCTTACCCGCAACTGTGCAGACGCCTTCGGCAAACAACCAACAAGAAATGTATTTATAAAGACAGATTTTAGCCCATAGAGCTAGCATAAAGGCTCGCACAGGGAACGAACTAGCCTAAAACGTGATCCAACTAACATTTGAAATTGTCTTAGAAGCTTAACTCGAACTTACGAAGAAAGATTCACTTGTAATATACGAATCTGGGACGAAATAACTGCCAAACTGGTACACAGTGACGTACGCCAAGCCCAATACTGCACGCTTTAGACCGGGAATTAAAGAATCGGGGACTTTTTTGTCCTAAAAACGAGGGACGATACAATTTTAAGCTAATTTTACTCGAAAACGAAGCGTTTTTGGTTAGAAACATACTTGACAAAAGGCTCCATGAATAAACTCTTGGTACCGGGTCATGGAGAACTGAGGCCCAACCATAAATCCTCCCAGGAAGAAGGTATGGCCCCCTATTTCTAGCAGAGATGGGGTTTTTCGTAAGGCCGTTTTCTTCTGGTCGACTGATAACGTTTCCTAAAGGTCCCAGAAATGAGTTTTTAGGCGTATTTTTAAGCTAAAGAGTTGTTTTGTACAGGTTTTTTCCTGCCATCATAAACGTCGAAGGTGAGACCAATAAGTCGGAGGGTAAGTACACAATGTGGCATGCTCCATTTGATATCATAGCTATCAGTACCGGTATAATAGTACCCTACATAACGTTTGAAGTCAGTTTAAAAGATTAGAGAAGATAATTATGGTTACCAAGAAGGAGGTAGGTCATGTGAAATATGAATGAGATGGCCACTGACGTCACAGTACCTCCGAAAAATTTTAATGTCAAATACAAGACTAAGACACAGACAACGGAATGGAGAACGTCAGTACCTGGAGGTGGAAAAAAAAGAGCTTGGTACAAAGAAGGCTTTTCACTCATGAAATCAAATAAAGAGTTGTACCGAAATTGAAGTATCCGATTGAAATGCCCGTGATGATGAAAAGCAGGTGTTGTAATGTGGGCCATTTTCCGTAGAGTGTATAGCGATGGAAAGCTGCTAAGGGATAGCCTGCGTACGAAAAAGTGCATAATTTTATTAAAAAGTGAACAACAGAGTGTAATTATAGTGCGAAAGTGACATGTTCCATACGGGTGTCACCATACCTAGCAAGATCGAGACTAGCAAGCGCAAAGAAGGTTCAGTAGCTCCCAAACTAGCTGCAATGTTTCCTAGCATTCCCAAGTGTAGCTGGACGTCGCTTGCATCCATGTAAGTTTATTGAAAAAGCACCAGATCACACTTGTATCTCCGTAAACTACAATTAGCTCATAAATAACGGGAAAACATGCACTGTCGGGAGCATAGAAAACGAATACTAAGGTGGCAAGACGACCACCCAATCACAAGCCTAGCTGGGCTGAAACACCGATCTTGGTTGGATTAGAATGGTTAATTTAAAGTTGGCGCCGCAGCATGCTCCCGGTTCATTGGTTAGGTTTTCCGCCCCTTTGCTCATTTCCTATGTACACGATTTATTGGCGCTGGTAGGCTCCAAACCGCGAACAGCAAATTCATACCAGTCTAAAGACAGCAAATTCTTTAAATGACGCCCCTTTTTCGCTTAACACGCCCATATTAGCAGGTTCAGTAAGCGAAAAGATGGCTTTGATAGGAAAACCGAAGATTTTGGTGATTTTTGGACTAATTTCCCTACTCCATGCTGCATATTCAGCAGCTCAACGTAAGAACATCACCTCCAGTTTTTGTAAATTAATAAATGTTCGCTAGATCGGTCGTATTTGAGGCTCACTGAGCAGGAATTCTCTTCCCTCCCGTTAGACGTAACTAAAGTAAATAAAATTGAAGTAAAAAGCTAAATATTTTTTTCAAGATTGTCCTTCAAAGCATCACAAGCCTTATTATTACCATGTTGGGCGTAGTTTATGTCGCTGGGGAGTTCAAAGAAATAAGAGCGACGGTTGACTTTCAGAGGAAGTAAATTAAATAAATCCAAGTCCGAGTTTTTCAAGTTAGCTAATTTTAAATTCTTGGTAGAACATGGGAAGCTGTGGGGAACCGACCATCTTTCTACACATTTAACCACAGAGGAAAGGCCTTATCTCCCAACTATAATCCCCCTAAAAACAAAGCCATGTTGGAAGAATAAGTTCGTTTGGTTTTATCTAGTCATCTATCCTTTCACTGCAGCATTCCCCAAATCTTTGTTTACATCTGCTGTCAATACATTGTCTCGAAAATCGATTGATTGTTTCAGAAGCCTTGCAAACCTTGTGGTTTCCTTTTTTCCCTTCTTGCCTTAGCTTTTTCCTTCTAGATATGCTACGTGCACTTGCATTGATGCTCCGATACCGGCCCTAGCTTGATAGCAACTTGAGGGGCTAACCGCCTAAATTTGGCCCAGGCAAAGGAGTTGGGTTATTTTTACTAATTTGCAAGCAGCATTGACTTGCCAGTTGTGGTGAACATTTAACGTGCGGCGCTCTTACGAAGGTGCGCTTGATCCTTTGATCAAATTCTTTCCTCCGTTTTTTTATATCAATACCCTAATCTCTTAATATGCGTTTATAAGCTCCCATGTTGGCAGTACTAGAACGTTTCTGACGCATTGGTTAGTTCCTACATTTTACTGGAATTAAAGAAAGCTCTAGTTAAGTGGAAAAACTTAGTCCGTTTCCCCCGACCGCGAAGCGCAGGACAAGTGACGTCATGCCCAAGTCACGCTATATCATGACGCGAGCCAATGAGAATGCAGCGTTCTGTTTGTCGAAGCCCAGTTGCTTTTAGGTTCACGCGGTGTGACCAGTCAAGGTCAATCATTCCTAAGATTTTAACCTAATTATCAACCAGAACTAACCAGTAAGTTCCAATACTAATAGTTAGTGAGATCTAGAGCACCTGCGTCGCAAATGTTTGGTTCCACAAACGTTAGAAAACTAAGCCGGCAGGAAGCACATTTTCATTGTTAGTCTACTGCATACTGGGAGAGGATTTTTCAGTTTAACTCACTTTTGTGTTTTAAACGTTTGGAAAGTGCTAATATTCTCTTACGGGACTGTGTGTAGGTACGATTTTAACGGCGTTTCTCCACTAATCAAACTGCCCACCCAGGAGTCACCCCCCAATTGTGATAAGGACAAGTCCTCTCATCAACACATGGGAGGCAAGGATTGGAGACTGTTTATCTATGGCGGTTTCTCTTCTTGTGCTGCAGAGTTAGGTAATTTATAACCTTACTTCACCTTATCGTCTTGTCATACACAATCCTTTTTAATCACTAACCAATTCCTGCTTTGGATTACATATAGGTACTTTCCCTCTTGATACCACCAAGACACGCCTCCAGATCCAAGGGCAGAAAGTAGATAGCAGGTACTCTGCTGTGCGGTACAATGGCATGCTCCATGCCATTTTCCGTATCACCAAAGAAGAAGGCTTTAGAGCACTTTACTCCGGGTAAATCATCTTTGCAATGCAACCTTTCAGAACGCTCATTTGTTGTGAAAATCTAGTATTGCTCCTGCGGTTCTGCGCCAAGCCACGTATGGAAGCTTAAAGTTTGGCATTTACTACAGTGTCAAGGGGTTATTGGTCAAACATGGCCAAGAAGAGAGCTTGGGAACGAATGTTTTATGTGGAGTACTTGCTGGAACTTTAGCTTCCACTGTAGCAAACCCAACAGATGTCCTTAAAGTCCGTATGCAGGCTTGTTCTACCTCCATGCAACAAAAGTCTATTGCGCAATGTTTCTACGATATCTACAGACGCGAAGGCGTGGCTGGATTATGGAGAGTAAATCAATTAATGAAAATAATAATGAAACATACAAAATAAACTATTTGATTTTCTTCGAACAGGGGGTAGGGCCCACAGCCCAGAGAGCAGCAGTAATTACAGCGGTGGAGTTGCCTATTTATGACATGTCCAAACGTTACCTGATAGAAGAAGGCATTGCAGGAGATACGGCTTATAACCACTTGTTATCGAGCTTGATCTCCAGTTTGGGTGGAGCCATTGCTACTACGCCTATAGATGTCGTCCGGGTAATTCGATTTTTTTGTATTAAAAATAAAGAAAATGAAAGAAAAAAATACAAATCATTTATTTCTTGGGGGATATACAGGTTCGTCTTATGAATCAGCGACGACTCAAAATGAGCGCAGATGTGGCTCCCGAGTATGGTGCGGCTTCTTTACCTCGAGTTCGGTTGTATTCTGGCACGGTAGATTGCTTAGTTCAGGTAAATTCCCTTTCGCTTCGCGAACGTTTGCGTAGATTTCATAGATTGTTGTACTTTCTTTTTTAGACTGTACGCCATGAAGGACTTATGGCCTTATACAAAGGATTTGTTCCTACTTGGCTTCGTATGGGGCCTTGGAATGTTATTTTCTTCTTGTCGTACGAGCAGCTCAAGAAGTTGTATTGACTTCCATGGAAGGATAACTAGCGAACAGTTATCTTAATCGAGCTATTCATTTAGTAATCTGGACGTAATTTAATGCAATTTTTGGTTCGTTTTTGAAGAAAGTTTTTGAAGGAATCAAACGTGTTTTGTTATGAACAGTCCATTTTCCGTACTAAAACCTCCCTTTAGAGCTCTTTTCTATGATAAAAATGCCCCATTGCGCGGGTTTTTACCTCGTTGAAAAAGGAGACCATAACATATTGCTCTGGTCTCCTCCACTGCTACTAATAGATCTAGATAAAAAAAAAGTTCCCTGGAGTTTTCCGTGTAGTGAGAATCTTGCTATAGACATCATATTGGTGTTAGCGGTTTGTTGGAAGGAAAGAACGGAAACGCTTATATATTTAAAACAATGAATCTTGCGTGTATTAATTTTTGGTCAAAAATATAAGAAAATAATGGACAATGTTGAGAATTCAATTTAAAAACATAAACTACAGATTCGTTTCATCGTTTCCCGGGTTGCGGGTTGTCAGGGGCAAACCGGGCTCCATACCTAGTAACGGTAAGGTTTGCGGTTCGTTTTCGACGGGAGATTTCCCAAGTAAGTACGGACCAATCACGCGCATAACCAGCGCTCCCAACGGGGCCGTGACCAGGATAGCTAGAACCGCCAACGACAGCATGAGTCGACCGAGGTCTTCGGCTTCATGTCCGACCCGTATCCGTCGCGCTGTTTCCAGAACCATCGGTCCCAGCGTTGCCTATACAGCAACCGTCACGACAAAAAAAAAAAAACGTTCGCTAAATCCGCAAAATGTATTTGAACGTGTTGTTGTTATTTACCTGAACAGTTGCTTTGGAAAACCAGGAAAGTGCAACGAAAAGACGCTCCTTATGATTTAAATCTCCTCCCATTACAGATAAATATGCAAATGTGCAGCGTACCTTATATATTCGAATAAAAATTAAAATATTCAATGGTTTATCGATTTTAATTTCTTACTAAAACTCCTAGAAAAATGATTAAACATCCCCAACCTAAGACACTGCTATCCAAATGCTTGAGTACAATCTCTGCTCCGATTAAAACGAACAAAATAGCTTCGAAATATACCCACATTCCGGCCAGTACTTGCGCTATAGGATTCTACAGCAAAATTAGATAGAAAACTGACTTCTTGATTGAAACCGAGTTACTTTCTCTTTGTTCCAGCCACTTGTTCCACGCCAACTCATCCCAGCAATAAATGCCATAATAATACAAGCTAAAGGCCCTCCCCCGGCATACCCCACTCGTCTTCCGCCAAAAACGGCGATAATTCCTCCACCAATTAGCAAAAACAATCTTGCGGCAATCACATTTCCCTAACAATAATTAAAAAAATACCTAAATACACCAGATCATTCTACATAAATACATGCTTATAGAAGGGGACAACTTACGGACAGTTGATCGGAGCTTGGAAAATAGCGTAATAAAATTCCCCAGCCTAAACCGAACAGAATCCCGATCACCATTTCCAAAGGAGCATGGGCCAAATTTTCCAGAAAATCCACTGAAACAGACCCCTCAAGATGAACTACGAACATTCAAACACGAGCTTAAATTACCACTCGAAAAGGCCTCGCCAAGCAGAATACTGAACACAGCTATCGACAATACGTTATCAATGGCAGTCGCAGCTAACGTGATGGTTGGAATGCCTTTGGCCGAGCCTAGACCAGCCTGCTCCATCTCCAACATCGCTGGTACCACGACTGCAGAGGAAGTAGCGGAAAATATGAATCTTTTCCCGAAAAAAGAAAAAGAAAATGGATAACATTTATAATAATTTTCTACGAGTATTAAAACAAATTGGTACCCTAGCATAAACGCCCAAATCCAAGGCACACGCAGAATAAAATGTGTCAAAATGGCTACAAGAATCGCTTCCGCCACATTGGGCAAAACACTTAGCCGGAAAACCAACCCGGACTTTTCTTTCAATACTGAAGATCGCAGTGCTAATCCGGCTCTTAGAATAATGATTATCAGGGAAATCGTCCTAATAAAAAAATCGTAAATAATTAATTTTCTTATAAAACTAAGTAAGTATTAACAACAAAAGAATAAATGCATCAAACCGTAGAATGGAAGCCCAGTCTTGGTTGATGTAGTCCCCAACATTCGTGAAATTCCTCAAGAATAGCCCCACGAGCAACATCCCCAGTAAAGGGGGTAACTTAAGTATGCTAATGAGGCGCCCTCCGATTAAGGCTAAGGTGATCAAGGCTAATAAGGCAAAGACTTGGCCTCCAGGTTCAGCTTCTTGGCCAAAAATACTCCATATAACGCCCCAGACGGTAGCTAAAATTAGCAGTGTGGTGGAATAGCTCGCTAAGTTTGAATGCGGTGGACATCTAAACGTGTCGAAACAACGTTGAAAACGATCTGCGTCTGGCGGTAAAGGATTATGGGCCCGGAGTAACGGAGCGCAGTGTTGGTGGCACCAAAGAGAGAGATCCGAGTCTGTTCTTTTGCTTCGAAGTCCTTCAAAGGAAAGAAATGTAAAGAGAAGTTAAAGGATTTTTCTCGAAATTCGCTTTGATTTATAGAATTCTAACTGACTTGGGGTTTCAAAATCCTTCCCTTCGATCGCAGAGGGACTTGAGACGCTTGGAATGTTGATATGGAGCGAAGAAGGAGTCGCAGGCTCCATTTCAGTGCTTCTAGAAGGTTCTTGGGAATTTTTTACAAGCATGGATTCAGTTTTTCCCACCGGAGTGGGACGCCTGTCCTTTGCGGGGGGAGAAGGTGGCATTTCGGCGGTGAATTTTTCCACTACGGCCGTTTCCGTGAGTTGTTCCACTACGACTTCGCCCGTGGAATCCGCGCCCAGGTCGTGTAACGTGGAGCGTAATATATCTACCGCTTCTTCGACAGCCGCGTGCCTGGCGTCGTCTAAACTTTGCCCAGCTCCAGGTCTGATTTCGCGCTCGATAACTACGGTGGCAATGCCAGAGTCAAGTTCGGGATCTAAAAATGACGATAAGAAAGTCGTGATTCGGGATGTTTCTGATAATCTTAACCTTAAATTTCTGTTGATATACCTGCCGGCGTGACGTCGACTTCAATGTTCGACTTTTCGAAATGCTTTGGCTGGATGGAACTCATTGTGGGTCGCTTACTAGTCATCCATGGGGGAATTCACTAACCTTTGTAGCCTGCAAAATCCACAAATGATGCATGGAGTCGTGAGAAAGCGAGAGACCTTCGTCAACGTTTGTGTTGAAGCCGAAATTCCGGGAATTTTCATTGGTTCGCGGGCCAACGCATGCCGTTTTCGAACGTATTCGCGGGTTAAAGCTTATCCCGGTTAGGTATCGATTTGTCTTCTGCTGCTCGATTCTTTAAAAGTGATTTGGAAATTAAATAGTTATCGATCACGCTACCTTTTAGCGCCAAACAACGCAGGACGCCTGCTTGGTAGTAAACACAGAGCTATTGAGAATTTATATATTACACATTAATTATTTTCGTTGTAAGCCAAACAGTGTGCATATGGAAGTGGAAAGGAGTCAGAGTGAAGTAGGCGACGACCCAAATGAAGATGAATATTTCCTGAATTTAGGATCTGTGAAGGAGATTATGAATTCAAGTAAAAACGCCCATTAAGCATTAGTTTGTTTCCTAACTAGTAACTACGTTTTCTTGTCGTATTTCTATGCAGTTATGACGGAGGGCCAAATAGATTTAAGGACTTGTATTCCTCAGCATCCCATTTCTGCCAAAGATGCGTTTGATGTAGGTCTTTGGCTCATTTCTTACAAATGGACTTCCCCCATCAACGCTGTCAAAGCCCGATTCAATTTCATTATCGGTAGTTCTTACCTTTTACGTCTTAAAAAGCTTATATTGCTATCTAATGCATGTTTTCTAGGTCTTATCAAGTACAAACTCGTCAAATCTTTGTCAGAACTCGAAAAGCTGTATGGTGTTTTACTCAATTTCATAGCTTCGGACCGATATGTAAGTAAAGGCTCCCTAAATTCACCCTTTAAACTTAACGTTTTTTTATTTTTCATTAGGCACCATACGCCTGCCACTTGCTTTCGTACTTGACAGGAGCTCAAATCAGAAAATGGCATGTGGAAAACGTTTTGCTCGTTATACGACGCGTGGGATGGCTTCCCCACCTCTCCTCTCTCTTTAAGTGAATTAGACTACATAAAAATCACGTTCAGACTCGAATCCAGATTTATGATATTCCTTAGTCGTATGAAAGAAGTTCGTCCTGATCTCGTTTGGCAGAGTGTACCCTCAAAAAGTAACTCCGCCTCCTTCCCGTCGCTTCCTGTCGCTTTTGAAGAAGAACTCCAGAAAGTAGCAGAGCAACTTTCAAACGAGAAAGGCGATACCGTGGACTGGAACGCTCCAATTAAAGCTGTTTTGCCCAAAACCAAAGTTTCCAGGCGGAAAGCTGCCAGTTTGATCCCTGCGAATCGCTATATCAACTTGTTGCCCTCTGTGAAGGTCGACTTCACCAAGCAAGTACATTTGTCCCAAATTCGAAGGTAAAGTCCAATTAAACTCGTTAAAAACATGAAGCAACGAATTATTTGTATTTTTCCGACTATTGTGGAACCTAGCATGACCGAATTGATTGAAAAAACGGAAAGTTTGACGTTACCCAACCAAATTTCAGCCTTGCTGAGCTGCTGCGAATACCGGTTTGTCTTACTGTCCCGAATTCACGAGGAAAACTACCATGAAAGACTTTCTCGATGGATTTACACCACTTTAGTCCACGGTAAAGCTCCAGAAAACTCTCGGATTCGAACGTAATAATCCCTTTTCGTCACATTTTCTGCGTAGAATTCATCGAAAAAGATCCTTATGATAATATGGAGGCAAAAAGGGAGCTTCTGGTGAAGATTCGGAAGTTCCAAGTAATGTTTGGCACGCCAGTGGATCGGATTTCCTTTTTCCTGACGGAATTCTTGGTTGAATGGGACGGCGTGCTTTATTTTGACGAAATTATGGGCTTCATACCTTACGTGCCCTTTTCCTCTTTTGAAGGTAACCTTCATTTAGTCCAAGTACAAAGCTTATTAAGTTTTTTCTAAAACAATTTTGGGACTTAGACTTGTACGACAGCGTTCTGCGCCACGTGGAAAAGATCTTTTACGTTGCATCGGAGGAAAGCCAGTGTAAAACCCTTTCCGCTTTGATTCGGCTTTACGAAAATTTGGTGAATGGATGCAAAAGGAAAATTAATTTCATTCCGTCACTTTCCTTTGCAGATTGCACAACAATTGGGATTTCCCGAGACGGCCAAACGTTCCCTATTGCAGGCTAAAATTAGCGAAGAAAATGAGATTCCAGCTATTGAAGAGGATAAAGTTTTTGAAACGTTGAGTTGCGTTTTTTTGTTGGCGAAGTTCATATGTCAAATTTGTATGAGGGTTGTTTCCTTTAATACCAATCAGACCTTGCTCTGGATTACGCTCTTATTCAGCGAACAGGTAGATCAACAAGCCTCGAGCGTCAAGTCACTGAATTGTTACAAAAAAAATTTACTCCAATATTTTTAGCTTGTTGACATCGAATCCACGTATGGAATGCCGTATAGGACCGTTATTAACTATGCCTTGCTCTACCGAGGCTTTATGAGCCCCGTACCAGCCATTTTCTCAAAAGCGTGCCATATATTGTGTCTGTAAGCTCGAATCGATTTATGAAGTTGGAAGAAAAGGTGTTCACACTAAATTTATTTGATTCCTTTTCAGTCTTTGTGGCAAAATTTACAAAGAGTTTGCCAATGCGGTGATTCCGGCCTTTCTAGATGTTTTTAGAGAACGAGGTGTGCAGGAAATGATGGTTTTGGATTCCTATGTAATTGACAGTCGAAATTTATTGCTGGATGCTAAGGTACTTTAAACTTAATTTAGTTTGTATTTTGTATTATGCAAACACATAATACGCTTTTGGGAGTATTATGTGTTTGTATAATACTCCCAAATTACATTATAATTTGCCTGAGTTCATCTACGTATACATTGAGTGTTTATTTGTCTAAAAACTGTAGGCATTTCTAGCACAAGAAGGGAGCATCCTAGCCCAGGAAACAAATGTGGATTTGTTGCGTCAATTGTCCGATTATGGAGATTTCCGCTCCTCCTTTTACATTTTAAACCATCCAGCTGTCTTCTCCTGTATTTATGAATACGGAAAGAAACTCAATTTGGATGATTTTGGTGAAATGCTAAGAGATGCAAACAAAAATCCGGTAATTTCCTAAAATGTTGATTTCTGAATTTATCATCATTATTTTGTGTTTAATTAATGGATGGATCTCGCGTGTTAAGGTTCATTTTTGTTGCATTTTTTTCCCGTAGGCTGAGTTTTTGCAGTATGCAAAAAAAGAATTACCTGGGTTAATAGAGTTGATTCGTATGTATACCGACGGCGACGATTGAAGAAAATCCAAATTGAATACAAGTTTTTTTATTTTCGCGCGCGGCTCATAGTTCCTGTGCGTCAGATGGCGTCCGTGTAGCTTGACGCTCCCGGACCGAACGCCCGTTCGTGTTTTGTTTGGGTCAGATTTCAAATCCCAAGGTGCGCTTTTTCAATTTTAAAGCAAGAAAAGCGTAGGTTATCAACTTTGACATTGTTTAATCTCTAAATATACCGGCGTATACCTAAACTTAAAGCTAATTCTTACCAAATGCGGCTGTAGCGATGGCTTTCAGTTAAGCTTAAGGTAATTGCAACTACTATACTTTAAAAAAACGTCCTATACGTTATAGCATAAACATAACTGTGACGGACGGAGTGTTGCCTGCCCGCCGCTGTCTTAAAAATGCCACTAAATAGTTCCCAAGTAGCCGAAAATTCGCCACTCCATAACTCAACGTTATTCCCAAGTAAATAAAACTCTTCCATTGTACTTTTTTGTTTTTGCTTCGTTTCTGTTTGTCCCTAGGTGGCTTGGAAGAGATTAATTCAGAGAAAGGCATTATTGTAGCAAATTTTGGCATTAATTGGTCTCGGAAGTCTTACTTAGATAAAATATCTAACCCCGCGTGCAAAGAAAAATCTATAAGCGTTTCCACGTCGTCAACTACAGGAAGTGTGGCCAGGAAACGCTTCACCTTGAGCTCCTCCCCAGTTTGTCAGCCAAAGCGGTCAAAAATCGAAGGTTCTTTCGTGGAACAAGTTGAACAGAAGCGTCTAGCGCGTGCTAAGGCTTCCGATAAGGAAAACTCCGTGTCTTTACGCTCTCATACCGAGATGGCGTCCTCTACCCACTACAAAGATTCTCCACAAGCCCCTGTCAGAGTAACGAGAAGCACAAGTGCCAAAGATATCATATCGACCCGTCAAACAAGCCCACTCAGAATGCCGAAAGATAAAGCTGTTAATGCAACCCAATCTCAGTTTACTTCTCCAACACCCTCTTCAACCTCCCAAACTACAGGAACTGCGGCCAGGAAACGCTTTACCTTGAGCTCCTCCCCAGTTTGTCAGCCAAAGCGGTCAAAAATCGAAGGTTCTTTCGTGGAACAAGTTGAACAGAAGCGCCTAGCGCGTGTCAAGGCTTCCGATAAGGAAAACTCCGTGTCTTTACGCTCTCATACCGAGATGGCGTCCTCTACCCACTACAAAAATTCTCCACAAGCCCCTGTCAGAGTAACGAGAAGTACAAATGCCAAAGATATCACATCGACCCGTCAAACAAGCCCACTCACAATGCCTCCCAGTCATAAGAAGTTTAAAATTGCACTAGAAAATGTTCCTCCAGCTACCAAAAACGTATCCGTCTCTAAGAACTTACTTAAACCGACCTTCGTTGACACCCGGACTTCAAGCTCCGCCCTTCACGATGTTCCTATTAAGGGAACGGTGCTAAGAGTTCGCGCGGAGCGAATTTCGGCGGCAAAGTTACGACAAGGACCCATTCTTTTCACTCTGCCCGAATCACGCGAGGATTCCTTGTCAAGGTTATCGAATTCCAACTCTTTGGACTCGTCGGCCAGCTCTGGTACGATTGGTGTCCACCAACGAGCTCCCATACGTCAACCTCGCATGGACGTCAGCACTAAAGTCCCCGAGCAATGGAAGCGAAAAACGCGGGACAGTGTCTGGTCTTCCACTTCCACCAGCTCGGGATTCGGATCCGATCCTGAAGCTGGCCCTCCGGCGTCAGAAAAGGGCATGTTGAAGAAACGCCGAACGGATTTACTTACGGCAACCCATAGTCCGCCAGACTCCGACGTTTTGGGTTAGAGAATTTCCGTTTGATTTTCGAAAAGCCACTTTTACTGAATTTACTCTCTTTTTCGGTTGCAGGCAAATTAGTTTCGATACCCGCTGCTGAAACTCGGTACAATTTAAGGCACAGATCCACTTCCCGTCCTGGCAAAGATGTTAAAACACCCCAAGATACAACCCAATCTGGTCCTGAATCGCAGAATATTCCGGGAAAATCACAAAAAATCGCAGAAAATACGTCTAGCCGAGCTAGGAAGGTAAAGCAGGTCGAGATGATCGATTTGGAACCAAGAAGTAGATTTAAACCAGAAGCGAGAAGAGAAATTGACCCAAAATCTGCTGAACTGCAGCCTGTTGTCGTAATAAAGTGCTTGAAAGAGACAGAATCCACCAAGAAAAAGGCTGCGAAACCTCGGGCAACTGCTAAAGATGGTAACTGCGCGAATTGGAAGGATGGATTAATAATTTTGTGCTTAATTAGGCAAGGAAACGACGTCGGTGAAGGTGAAGGTGAACACGGTGAAAATCACCAAGAAACCCAAGGAAATTGCAAAGAGGAATGCAAAGAAGCCTAAAGAACCTGAAAAAGGTTTAAATTTTTGTTTTGTTACGCGATTCATGTCAATTTTGAGCATATTTTAGTAAATTTCTTTTTTCAGTGGCTCCACCCACTTTTACAGGAGCACCAAAAACAGCAAAGGAAAGGCAGCAATTGATGCTCTTTTTGAGCCAGAAAGAAGACCAAGTTAAGGTCCCCAAAGCGAGTGTGCTATATCAAGGGAGAACAGAGGTAAATTATCCAAATCGATGTTTTTTTGTTTTGTTTTTTAGATTATTATGAGTAATTTGTTCAATTTTATATTTTTTACCTTTATCTTTGTACCATTTTAGTGGACTACTGTGTTGAATTGCCGTTTGGACAACTCTGATACCTCAAGTATGCGTACTCCCACCACGCCTTCTTCGTCGGTAATGGGTACCCCGTCAGGATCGCGCTGGTGGGAAAGTGAAGAGGAGAGTAGGAAAGACACGCCCTTTTTAGCTCGGAAAATTACCGAAAATATTACAAAGTATATTTTGAATATAATATAATAAAATATTGTAAAGCAATAGTACTTTTTATTTTTTGTGCTAGGCTTAAGAACGTACAGCAGATCCACAAGTCGATGAAAGAGCGAGGGAAACAGGCGAGGAAACTTGAAAGAGATGAAAAGAAACTGGCGAAGCTGAAAGAGAAGAATATGAAGAAGCAAAGGGACTTAGTGCCTACGAATAAGGAGGAGGAGGATGGTTACGAGACGGAAGATGATGAAGAATTGGGCTTTGCTGAGAAACTGAGAGACATTTCGCCCCCGAAAGTGAACCAGGCGCGTTGCTCTACTCCACTGTCAAGGGACAAAGTAAAGACTGCGCTGTTCAAGGAAAGAAAGGCAGCTGTGAAGGCGAAAGACATCGAGGATTGTATGACTGAAGAACTGAGGCAAATAGAAAAAAAGGTGAACAAAAAGAAGAGGAAATTCAGGTATCATATGGAGTACAACGGTATTCCCTTGGAAGTCACCGCCTTTGCGGCACCTGACGAGGATTCAGATGAGGAAGATGGTTCGGTTTTAGATTCTGATGAGGAAATTTATTTTTAATAGCAAATCTTGGAAGTGTCCTTTTAATTCTATAAGCAGAAGTTACCAAAATCTTGTATATTGTAGTGATTACCGCCGCCATTTTCACCCCCCCCCCCCCCCAAACCATTAATTTATGTCACGTAAAGCGGAGAAGAGCAGCATAAATATATAATACGTTTTTTATATCGTTTCGAGTTGAATTTCAGTTGTGTTTTAGTATTTACTTATTTTAAACCTTTCTTCAGTTTAAAAAGGCTTAACGATTTGAATTTTCAGCGCCTAAAACCTCCTATTCGCCCTCTAATGTTACTTCGGTTCACCATTAGAAACGTGAATTGCATATGGCCGTCCGGAAATCGTAATTTTTCTCATTAAATGAAAGATCCGTGCAAGAAAACTGCTTGCGACATTCAAACTTGTTTACAAGGTAAGTTTTCTTCTAAATATGTGTATGCCTGTATCTATTCATTAAGCTTTGGGTTCAGTAAAGTAATAGCAAAAAAAAGCTGGCTATGTATTGTCATGGCATGAAAATTTTCAAGGAATTTGCTTCGAAACAGCCCACAGTTATTCACTAGAAGCTTGCCAGTCTATCCTTGATCGTATGAAAGAGTGTTGCCTCAAGTGGCAAGGTCGTTCCGAATCTTGTGCAGGTTTCGTGGCTCCAAAAGATGAGTTATAACTCCAATGGTAACTTTTGATTCAAAGAAAAGCATTATTTTTATTCAAAATACCAGCTAAAAACGTCTTTTCAAAGGATTCCAATAATCGCGAAGCCGTCTGGTCTCGCTTCTCAAAGAACGTGAATAAGCCGTGGTACAAACGCAATCCCATTTTGTTCCAAAGGGTATTCGTCTCCGTCAGCCTGCTCATCTTATTCAGCCGTCCCTTGTACGATATTTTCTTCCGGCGCTACGTCGAAGGCCCCAATCCCATCCGAGACCCAACTACCCTCAACGTAATCCTCAACCCCTCCGAAAGACGGCACGCAAAGCCCAAACCCAGCCAACCGAGTCCCTGAATGGAGTCCCTACGCAAAGCTCGCTCTCGTTTGCGCAGTTATCCGCAACTAATAAGCGAATGTGGTGTCCAAGCAGCTTCTTATGGACGTTGTGTGGCCCTTCAAGTTGACGATTTGAAGAAAGAAGCGTGTGCCAGCGAGTTCCAAGCGTTCAAAACGTGTTTACACCAAGCAGCCAAGAAAATGGGCTCAAAATTGTAGAGAAGTGAGAAACTAGTCAAACTCTAGCTGAAATTAGAGCAATAAACTCTTGCAAACGCAGGATTTGAGCCAAAAATGTCGCCACGAAGTTTCACATGGAATTTAATCTTCTCAGGGTGCCTTCGACTGGCGTTAATTGCCTATGGCCACGCCCATGATGCCTGGTTCCAGGTCAAATACACTGATATCGACTATGTCGTCTTCTCTGATGCTGCGGCACACGTGGTTCAGGGTAGTTCGCCTTATAACCGTCCTACTTACCGCTACACGCCTCTTTTGGCATGGCTTTTGACTCCCAATTCGTTTCTGCATCAAGATTTCGGGAAAATCCTGTTTTCCCTCTGTGACTTGTTAGTAGCCATGCTAATTTATCGCTTAATTTTGCGAGCCAATCACTCGGAAAAATGGGCTAAAAATGCAGCGTTGGTTTGGCTCTATAATCCCGTCACCATCGCCGTTTCAACGCGCGGAAATTCCGAATCTTTGGTCACTTTATTGGTCCTATTGGTATTGGACACGTTTTGGGTGGGTGACGTCATCCTCAGCGGGCTTTTGTACGGCTTGGCGATCCATTTCAAGATCTACCCCATCATTTACTCCTTTCCTATGTACTGCGCTCTTCAACCCGTGCAGAAATTCTCGGATTTCTTTAGTCCGAACCTCAGAGTCTGCAAATGGGTCTTAAGTACAGGAGTTTCGTTGGTGTTTTGGACAGCGTTAGCTTATTATGCCTATGGACATGAGTTTCTAGACGAAGCGGTGTTATACCATGTAACCCGCACGGATGTACGTCATAACTTTTCAGTTTACTTCTATCTGCTGTACTTGTGGGAAGAGTACCCAAGTCGGTTCCTTTCATTGTTGTTGTTTTTGCCACAAATGGTTGCGGTTCTGACGTTAGGATGGCAGTACAGGGCCAAAAAAGACCTCCCCTTTGCCATATTTACGCAAACTATGGCGTTTGTGACGTTTAACAAAGTGGTCACCTCCCAGTACTTTTTGTGGTACTTGGCATTGCTACCGTTGTGCTTACCGGCCATAAAGATGTCGGTGAAGGAAGCGGGGGCATTGTTGGGACTTTGGTACCTGGGACAAGCCTTATGGCTGTATCCGGCTTATCTGTTGGAGTTCCAGCAACAAGACACCTTTCTGTACATTTGGCTAGCGGGATTGCTGTTTTTTGGCGTCAACGTTTTTATCTTGAAGAGGCTAGTTAGCTGTTACAAGTCTTGAAGACAGAAATAGCAAGTTTTGCGATGGCTATGAAGGTAAAGGAGAACGATACGCTTACGATGAAGTGTTCTTCATTGTTGTATTCTATGAGTTCCTCTAGAGAGACAGTGTTTTTCCCATAATTCTGCGTTGAATAGTGTTGAATTGTTTGCCTTAATCGCTCATTGGTTGATGGTGACGTCGTGTAACGCGGGGGCCAATGAGAAGTGAGACAGCGAATTCGAACCGTTCCTAATGGTAATTTAACGGTTTTGACATTTAAATCCATGAAATACATAAGATGTGTACATAGTCAAGACGTTGTACATATAATTTATTATTTCAAACCCAGGAATGTTTACATATGTGATTAATTACTGATTTGTGGCGTTAACTAGTTAAAATGGAGAAATGTGTGCTTAACTGTAGGAAAGTAGCGAGTAGATCTATCTGATGATCACAAGGATTGAAGTTGTCGTTAAATAATATTCCGATCTCTTCTTTTGCCATGAGTATCTCCTTATCAAAGGCTAAAACTTACTAAGCAGTTACAAACGCCCTAAAGCGAGCAAGGTCACGTTGGAAGATTAGTCATGAAGATAAACAGCAGAATACAAGTTTGAACGTTAGCGTTAGGTTTCCTTCACTTTCTGGGAGTTTTTCTTGCAGCATAGGATAATGTTTTCCCCGTAGAATTGTATTATCCCGCTAAAACTTTCATCGGTTGAGGCTAACGTCGTCCTAGCGCGGTGGCTAATGAGGAGTTAGTAAGCGAATTCAAACTGTGTACTTCTAATGGTTATTCTAGTTCTTTGAAGCTATTTGTTCACATTATATTAAGAGTGATATGTCGAGTTTACTCGTTTTGATGCCAGAGTTGTTGTTTGTATAAGTACTGTGATATTACTACCGTTATCGAGTTAAAAACTAACATAGTTTTTGCTTAATTGCAGGAATATATGGCCAACAGGATGTTTAATCCAGCTGCTGATCGCAATAAAGGTCACATCTTGGAAGTTTTGAAGAAGTTCTTACCTTCTAATGAAACGCAACACCTTGGCTTAGAGATCTCGTCAGGCAGTGGGCAACACGTGGCGTTTCTCGCGTCCCATTTCAAGAATATCATTTGGCAGCCATCAGAATATGATAAAAGCCAATTACGAAGCATCCAAGCCTATATTGTGGACTCCAAACTCGACAATGTGCTCCCACCAGTCTACGTAGATATCACCGCTCCCTTGAATCAATGGGAACTCGATTTGCCTAGCAACGAATGCTACGATTTTATGCTAAATATTAACATGATCCACATTTCCCCCTGGGCATGTACCGAAGCTCTTTTCGCTCGGGCAGCCGAGTTGTTGAAACCTGGTGGCTTGCTTTTCACGTACGGCCCTTATGCTCTTGATGGGCTCGTTTCGCCCGAAAGTAATGTTCGGTTTCATGAAAGTTTACAAGCGCGTGACCCTCACTGGGGATTGCGTGATGTAGCAGATTTAAAAACCCTTGCTTTAAAATACCGCATTACCTTGGTCGAAATGATAGATATGCCTTCCAACAACAAAACTTTAGTTTGGAAGAAGTTGTGATATCAAAAATCCATTCCTTTTTAGCCAAAGTTTCGTTGTTGACACCCATTTGCTAGAGACAAGTCAGAAACTTCATTATTGACGGTTTAAGCTACGTTACTGGAAATTCATTGTTCCACTAACGTAGCTCGAAATCTAGCTTTGAAATCTGGGCCCAAGATTGGGTTGTATTTTGAAAACTAGGCGACTTAAAAGAGTTACACACAAGAATACTTTATAATTTTCTGGAAAAAGTTGTGAAAACAAAAATCCATTCCTCTTCATCGTAAATTTCTTTGTTGACATCCGCTTGCTAAAACTTCATTGTTGACGGTTTGAGCTACGTTACAGGAACTTCATTGTTGAAATCAAGGTCAAAAATTGGATTGTATTTTGAAAACTAGGTGACGTAAAAGACTTACATACAACTTTAATTTTCTGTTTTTCTTAGCGTTAGATCAATAGGGAGTATAGGAAATAGAGTCGCGAGGGCTTAAAAGATTCACTTCAAATTGTAATAAATTAAATCTTGTATGGCTTTATTGCTAAAGCAAAGGCTCTGAATCATTCCAGTTAACTTGCGCAGATGGCCACTTGGTTCGTATGCAGAGTTCCAATGGGGAATTTATCTTCCTCCCACGCAAACCTTCACTTCCCTTGGAATTCCTCTTCACCGTCAGCCTAATCTCCTTATTCTGCTGCGCTAATCCATCGTAGTAATACAAATCAAAACTCTGAGCTTCCTTAAACTCACTTAAGGCAAATAAAACGCTGTAGTGGCTCTCGCTGCAAATTAACCAGATTGGATGGTTCGGATTTTTCAAATTACTTCCCACCTTTGGGGGAAAAAAAATTAGTACTTCCTTTCTTTCTCGGTTTTATATTCCCCAATTTCTTTTCTTTACTTTCAAGCATCCATAGTGCTCGAAAAGGGATAATAACCCTATTTCGCATTCCGTAGAGATTCCATGGAGCTCCATTTCGCTGGCGGGGTCGTCCTGGTCGGTCGTCGAACATAATGCGATGGTTCCATCAAATACGTTGCTCCTAGCTTCTCCCATTAGGAGCAAATTGACCATTTCTTGACTACAATATCCATACTGGGCTATCAATGGACAAGGCGAGTCCATATCCTCTAGCAAACTAGATAGGTTTTTCAGAAGAAAAGAAGAAAATCCATTAGAAAATGATTTGAAAGTTGTGTGGGGAAAAGGGAAAGAAAAAAGGGCAGATTAGCGAGCGTTATGTCTACTTATCGATTCCCCTTGTCATGACAACGGACCACAGCAAATGCAGGGCGCCTTGTCCTTTGAAACTGGTGAAAATCTGGGGCGATTCCCGCAGAAATCCCAGCAAGGCCTCCAAGTCTCGGAATTCTTGTTGAGCCAAGCTTTTCCCTTTCATCAAAACGATGGTGGCGTGCGTATGCGACCCGGCCCGCCATAATATCTCCGCCAGAGACAGGAATAGGCTTTCATGGCAATTGCCTTTGCTTAGGGCGTGTTCCAAACCTGCAGAAATGGCTGCAGAGTTGAGGATTGTGCTTCCGTAGAGTACCAATTTCAAGATATGGGCTTGCACAGCGGCCAGCAGTCCACACGGTCCTCCCTTTTCCAATGGAAACCGGGATTGATAGAAATTTGAATTTTAAAAATATCTATTTTAAGCTTTTTTTGTAAGTTTTGAGAGTTTACCCGGTTCTGGACAAGGCCATACGGGACGTTTTTAGAGAACAGAAAGCTTTGCTTGGTCCATTCGAGAGGGTAGAACGTACGATTAGGACCCAAGATGATGGAATGCAAGCGTTTTTCTTCCAGAGACGTGAGGAATCCTGCGTTGGGAGCCAACTCGTATTTGGGAGCGACTCGAAGAAGCGAACTGGGGACCTGGACTGCGTCTTCGAGCGTTAGATCTTCAATGTAGAGGTCAGGAATGCTGCTGGCCATGCTCACGGACCTCCTCAGAAGAAATTTTTCGTGTTCGGGAGCTTTTATTTGATGAGACAGTTGATCTTGCCGAGTTGTGTTGGCAAGTTCGCTGGGCCTAGCATGGCAAATTGGAGTTGGATTAGACAAGTCAGCTCAGTTGGCGAGCTGGTAATAGAAAGGGCACTAGTTCTTGTGTCACCTGATAAAATGTTCCCCCCGTCATTTGGTCGATATAAGGGACGGCCAACGTCGAATGGGATATTGACGACGCCGCTCGAGGCGCATGCGGCGTCCATTACTTGAGGCATCCCTAGCATGCGGCTCTTCTGTTTCGTAATTTATAGCCTGCTCGAGTATTTGGCGAGAGGACTTCCATATCCCGCAATACTACTGGGTCGTAGCAACTAAAATAAAATAAAAAATGGCAATTCGATTTCCGGTTCCCATGGAGAAATTAGTGCTGTAACTAAAATAATGATCGAAAATAACGTTCGATGATAATATAACAGATTCCCCGTAATTTTTAGCATTTCGTTGGTCATTTTTCGTTTATCAGGCGCGGAAAGTACGTTTTTAAAGTTGCATTATTCAGCCTAAATAATCGTACGGCTAAATCGCCGTGGCGCTTCGAAGTCGATAGCGCAGAAGCATCGATATCGTAAGAACCTCGATACGAGAATATCGATAAGTGTCAGCCATAGGCTTATCGACGTGAGGGATACCTTAGTTTTCGTGAATGGAAATGCCGTGTATGATAAATTCGGGTCCGTATTTGAAAACAAGGCTCTTCCCAGTCTCCAGAAGAGCCTGCTTAATTAATTATGCGTGAATTAGAAGCGTTAAGCCAGTAAAATCCTGTGGTGTATGGGCCACCCCAAAGTTTGTTGTAAACGAAGAGGAAGCATTATTACACCTTCTCCCTTGTGTATGTGTGTTGTGTGCGTGTGTTCCTCCCACACCGAGTTCAATCTCCCTCCAATCTCTCTCAACACTTTCCAGCTGACGACAAAAACCTTTTCTGCGAACGAATTGTTCCAAATGGCTGTCAAAAACAAGTGACAAAGTACAAACATGTTACCATCCTGCAGTCCAGTCCACAGACATTGCAATGAGCCACATCCTTGCCAACAAAAAAATCTCCTTTTGACTCGTTCTTCTCCTTCTACATCTTCTACGTCTTCATCTTCTTCTTCTAATTCCTTTGCAAGTGTCTGAAAAATCCCGACACTTGGAAATAACGTTCTCTAGTGCTGAGACTCAGCTCAAAGTCTTACTCATAACTTGTAGGAACTTCCAACTTCATTGCTGGACCTCGTTTTCAGTATACTATATATACCATGAGCGTGGAATTGAATGTAGGGGGACCTGGCTCCAGCCGAAGCTCGACTGGGATTCAAATGGGCTCTGCTTGGTTTCAGAGAAAAGTCAACCTCCGGCCCCAACACAGAGGAGTCCATTTAGTCACCGAAGAAATCTTGCGGCAAGTCCCAGAGCTTGGACAATTTGCCATCGGATTAGCACATATTCAAAGTATTCTCCTCTAATATAACTCAATCTAATTATTCCTAAATTCTCCATTCTATTCTTTCAAAATTAGTTCTCCATACGTCTGCGAGTTTGGCGCTCAATGAAAGCTGGGATCCAGACGTACGAGACGACATGGAAATGATGCTAAACCGCATAGTGCCAGAAGGCCTACCTTATAGGCATTCCTGCGAGGGACCTGACGATAT
Source organism: Lepidurus packardi (assembly GCA_023053545.1). NCBI lineage: Eukaryota > Metazoa > Arthropoda > Branchiopoda > Notostraca > Triopsidae > Lepidurus > Lepidurus packardi. The sequence goes on from JAKZAN010000002.1 coordinate 1,210,075, forward strand.
GGTAAAAAAAAATCGGACCTTCCTTAAACATAACTTACTTTACTACTCCCAACTTAAATTAGTCTTGACAAGTGTCCTAATTTTTTCATTATTTAGCACGAGCTCTTGATGAGAAAAAAAATCGTTCTGTAATTGAAAGAAGCGTAGAAGTAGATTTTTACGACTATTTTACCCTCCCAAATTATTGCTGGAAGATTGTCTAGGAGTTATTAGTGTACACAAGTATCGTAGAATCAATCCTATCGTAGATTCTAGTAGAATCTTGGGTTTCACTTAAAGGGAAAAAAAGATTTAACTTGATTTTTTAAAAATTTTGTTCAAATAGCGGTAGTTAAATTTTAGAAAAAAAAGTAGAGTAGTAGTAGTTGATGTTCTTTTTTTGGTGTTCTTTTTCTTTCTCTTCCCTTCCTGTTCCCTGTTTCCCCAACATTGAAACCTACCACGCAGCCCGCCCATGTGAAGGCGTGTTTCCTAGGCTCCTCCCTCACGCTCCCCATCTCGGAAGGGAAATTGGCGCTCGGGACCTGGCAAGGCGTTTGGCTCTGTGAACACCGTAATCACGCTGGCTCAAGGAAGGTGATGGTCACTCTCAACGGTTGTTTGAGAGACAGCAGCCGCCTGCGTAGTCCGCATCCCAGCGCAGGAGGCGTGGATTCGCCTGTGGCTTCAACTTCCAGCTAATCGTCCACTTCAATCTTTCACGAAAAAAATAACGTGTAAAATTCCCTTAAAAAATCCTCCCCAAATCTCTCTCCCTCTCTCTCTCTTCTCTAGTCCTCTCTCCAAAACAAGGGGATTTTTTTCAAAAAAAAAAACTTCTGAGAACCCCAGTAGAGGGCGTCATCAGCATCAAGTAGCTGACACTAGGTAGCAGAAGTGTATCGACATACCAGAGGGCAGCAGAGGTACTAGGAGGGAAGGGCGTACATTACTAAAAGCTTCCCTCCTCTCGCCACAGCCATCCATTTAATAAAGAAAACAACACCCTTTTCGAATGTTTTCCAGCCCTCAGCAGATAAAAGCGCACACGAAAACGTCATTCAATCACTTTTTTGGGTTCCATTTTTCAAAACCCCTCATTTTGAATCCTTTTTCATTAAGTCTTTAAAGGAAAGGGGGAGCAGTTTAGTCGAGATTCGTAAAAAAAAGAGTTGTTACAGTTTGTTGGTTAAGAAAAGTATTTCTTATTCGTTAATATTGTTTGTTTTTTGGAGTAGTTTTCCAGTAATTGATGCAATAAGGAAAAATGGTAGGGCAAAGGGGCAAGTCCAGTTTTTTTTGGAGGTGCGGAAAAAAATTTAGGAAGATCGGTAGGAAATTAGCTGTAAGATAAAAACTGCCCGATCTGCACCTTTAATTCACCTTTTCGCGATCTGCCCTTCCTCCCCCTAAAAATTGACATTTTCACTTGTAGTATTTTTTATTTTAGGAATTTATAAATCTCTGTCCAGCCATGAAATCATTTTCTCATAGCAGAGCAACGAGCGCAAACAATGTAGTCTAGCTAGGGTAGTTTTTTTTATGATTTAAGTTTCCTAAAACCTAATTTTTGTAAAAATTTTCTATTCAATTATTTGATTTTTTTTTTAGTCCAACCCCCTTAACCTCCCTTTTTGTGATCATTTGTTAATAAGAGATGTGACTCTTGAATATCAATTTGTTGACCTTCGTCCCGCCCATTCCCGGAAAATAAGACGTTCTTAGAAGACTCATTTTCCCCCTACAAAAAAAAATAACCTCTTTGGAAAGGTTTGAATGCAAATTTGAAGAGTAGAGATGAATATGCTAATGAAGCAGTGTTACCACTGTGCATGATGAGAAACCGTAGACACACATACACAAACACACGCACATGTTGTACAGGCCCTGTACAGGAATGGCTGCTATTGTGGATTCAAATACAGATTTATGCTTTCTTGGTTGAAAGAAACTGTTTTTGGGTGTTTAATTGTCCTTTTCGCGAAAAATCATGGTTAATGTGAATGATTAGTTTGATTTAATGTTCAATGCACTGTTTGGATTGAACTCTTAAAATTATTACGTATAAACTTGATTTTGCGGAGGAATCTAGCCGTTGCCTCTTTCAGAATACGAAAAGCGCGCCAAAGGAAGGCACGTGGATGCCGAGACGTGGCGCTATTGTTCCAAAACAAATGCAATGCTCGTTTGGCGGTTTAAAATGAACCATGGCGGAAATGTTGACTAACAATGGTAAGTGCATAATTTTAAAATTTGGGGAAAATTATATTCTTCCTAATAGATATTGTTGGATTGATTTGTGAAGTGCTGGAAGTTTCCATGCACCAAATTTTGTACGTTCGACATCTATATCCTGCAGTAATATTCCGTGAAAAAAAGATCTACGGAATCCAGGTTCAAGTACGAAGTACAATGCAATTATAAAATAAAAGCACTAGAAGCTTCATTAACACCGTCTCTATTTAAGATGGCTATGCACCCAGAAGTGACCGATTATATTAGCAGATGTGTTATCGCCATCAAGTCAATACTCTTGGACGGAAGCTTGGACAAAGTTGAGTTCGTGCTGGTCACCAACGAGGAAAAAGTAGTTGAGAAATTCGTATTTGAACTTGTCCTAACTGGCCTATACGGGTAAGTCTCTTTATCCCATTTACACTGTTTTAATATTTTACCTCCGCCAGAGAGACAAACATTGACGCTTTAGAACAGAGTTTAAGGGAATTTTGTCTAAAAATCGGCATAATCGACAATTTAATCCCCCCACTGGATACTCACGATCTAAGTTTCCGCATCCTAGTCGCAACTAACTCGTCTTTGTTAACTCAAAAGTCATGTATTAAAGTAATACACCTTATTCACAGTTTAAATAATTTTGTTAAGTATTATTAAAAACAGGATTTTCCTTGGATTGAAGCTCAACCGGACCAAAAACACCTCCCAGCTTCCAAAATTGTTCCAATTCGCTCAGTACAGAACCCTGGACTTTCTTTACAATTATATGTACAAACGAGGAATTTATAAAAAAAACTGTGTAGAAACTGGAAAAAAAATAACGATTTTTGTATGCTGAAAGATCGCGTGGTGTTTGAAAACGCCCCCGAGGACCACGTCATCGAGCTAAGTATCGATTCTTTCCCTTCTGTGATCGATGTAGTCTCTTCGCCGGCCGTCGCCCCTGCGTTTGGTGTGCTGTTGTTCCTGACCACTTGTAAGTACCAAATTTAGCGTGTTGTAATCTATAAATTCAATTGATTTGTTATAAAAATGGGTCTATTTTATCCCACGTTTGATTTTTCATAAATTTTAATCGCGATAAGTGTGCAGTGAGGCTGGTAAGCACGCATCAGTTGTGACACATGCACATGGTTCCCGCATTTTGCTTGGACGCCATATTTGACCTTGTTTCCAAGCGTGAAACTAACCAACTTTTAAGCTACTTTTTGGGTTCCTCACAGCTTAGTGTAATGTTATAAACTAATCACTAGACTTATTGATAAGGTTAAGTAACCTTCTCTTTACAAGTTTTCATTGTTGTCTTGCAGATTTTATCCGTCTACATTTCTTTAAACTAAAAAAGCCATGGCAGAACTAGAAGATACTCACTTCGAGTCTGCTGAATCTGGAGCTTCTGCAACCTTCCCTATGCAATGTTCCGCATTGCGTAAAAACGGATTCGTCATGTTAAAGGTAATTTTATTTTACTTCGTGTTGAATTTTGTTTCGTACCGTTTTAGGCTTAACATACGCAAGGTATTGTTCTTCGCTATTGCTTGCGTGCAGTACCGAAAGTAACCCCTTGCCAAATCAAAGGCTTCGGCGTTCTAATTTCGTTACTTTCCATCTGAAGTTTCGGAGCTGGACGTTAAGCTGACATTTGTGTGTTCATTTATATTAATTAGCTATTAAAGATTCCAGGCGTCTAAAGATTTTCTGCTCAAACATCATGAAGTACAAGTTAAGGTATTGTCTTTCCATAGGCACGTCCTTGCAAAATTGTAGAAATGTCGACCTCCAAAACCGGCAAACACGGCCACGCCAAAGTGCACATGATTGGCATTGATATTTTCAACGGAAAGAAATACGAAGATATTTGCCCCTCCACTCACAACATGGACGTCCCAGTGGTTAAACGTGCCGACTTTGTGGTAATTAGCTCGCCCGTTCCTTCTTTTCCCATTATATTAGGAAACCTTGATAAACTTAATTTGTCATTCCAAAATTCCGTCTAAAAGCACCTAATTTGTTTCACAAATTAAAAAAATGGGTTCCTTTCACTACTAAACGGTAGTGTGTTATCATTACTGTATTAATAACTTAGACTCGAGCGTGTATGCCATGAATGGAAGCTATTTCGCCTCGTCGCTTGGGGGTTTTGCGGGAAATGCAAAAAATGTCTCGATTTTCAATGGAATTAATGGATTTTTTTCCATTACAGCTTACTGACATCTCTGATGACGGTTATTTGTCTCTCATGAATGACGCCGGTGACTTGCGCGAAGATTTGAAAGTTCCCGAAGGTGAGCTTGGAGCGCAGCTTAGGAGCGATTTTGAAAACGGCAGGGAAATCTTGGTAATTTTAGTTTTAATTTAATAGTGTACAATTACTATCCAGGAAATTTTCTTTAATAAATAATATTTTTACCGTAGTGCACTGTGTTGAAGGCTTGTGGCGAAGAATGCGTAATTGCTATCAAGAATAATACGGCGGCCGAAAAATAAAAAGCTCGCGGATTGGGTTGTAGGCTGGGTGATGGTCCATCAGTTTGTTACGACATTGCTTTTTTTCATTTTGTCTGTGCCTGTTAACCAAAAGATTCAAACTCTAAAAAGCAAAAAGAAAAGTCCCCAGCCTTTCGTTTCCGGAAGCGGCTTGAAAAGCGGGCAAAAAAATTGTAAAAGCTAAAGACTTGTGTAATTTCCCTTTTTTATGTGGAATTGCTCGGGCTTTAGTTTGTGATGAAGCTTGGCTACAAAAAAAAAATATTCCCTGGAAACACACGAAAGGAGCATGTCCTTAAAAAAAGAATTCAGTTCTCAAATCTAATAATCACGGCATATTTTTTTTCGATTATTAACTTTTTGGATTTTTCTTTAACTTTCTGGATTTGCAAACACTCAAGTGTTTTTTGGTATTGGCTCATACAGAAAAGCTTACAGCATTTTTTCTTCGAGAGGGTACAAAATAAAAATTTGATGGACATGGGATTTGATGTTTTTCATTTTGTTTCGCTAACTTGAATTCTGGGCGGGGGGGTGGAGCTTATGTCCCCATAGTAAGTCTGCAAGATAAAACTATTGAAACTGGAACAGATGTTTGTATATTAGCATCATCAATATACAAGTGCCAAGAGGGAAAAATGGCAGGCAAATTGGAAAATAATGAAGGGGGGAGAAAAAAGGGACGAAATTTGGACAAAAATTTTGGAGGAAAAACTTTCGTTCTTGTGTGGCTTAATTTTGGTTTCATGGATCATTTCCCCCATTGGATAACAGCGCATTCCTTTTTATGCAAATTTCTTGCCCCCATAAATGTACAGTTCAACCACCCAAATTTGTGTTTTGGTGTATAAAGTGTTCTTTTTCTGAATTTCTTTCAGAGCTCTCAGTTTGTGTCTGACTTGACTTGACGCTTTTGCAAAGCAGAAGCCAAGTCCTGTTTCAAGGCTTGCTGTTGACGTTGGTCTGAAAGGGAATTAATGGAGCGCAAGCCATTGACGATGTCTTTGGTTTTGCCAAAGTAAATCTCGTTTAAGGTGTTGCGGATCTTATTCTCCATGTCTTCAATCATCCGACCAATGTTGACAATATGTGGACATACCTCACTGACACTGCCGTCGCTATCCGCCTAGGAAAAGGAGCGAAAATGAGTCAATCATGAAATTTTGGGACTCAGGGCCAGTCCGGGCTTTAGCTCTTACTTGGCGGGTGAGGCTGCCTCCCAAGTTCATTGTTCCTGAGCCTGGTTTGCTGGTTTGGAGCCAGAGCATGACTGTGCTAGTCAGCTTATAATGGGCGGATCTTCCGCTGGACTTTTCCTGGACTTCTATGACGTGAATCGAGTCCCAACAACCCTTGATGTTGCGCTCTCCATTGCCGGCCCGTTTGATGAGGATCACGCCTGCGAAGCCGTGCTCCAGATCCCATAAGTACACGGAAGACACGCCTCCTTCAAAGTACATTTGGCGGTACTGGTCGAAGGCGATGTTGCATTCGACTTCCATTTTGCGTAAGCGTTCCGAGGGCATGGTTCCGTCCTCCAGTGGAGGATCATAGGTATTACTCCATGGCGACCTGATGAAATAGATAACATTGAAAAATAACAGCTGAAATGGGGGAAGAATAAACGATTTTTAGCAAGTTTTTGGAATTAGTTTGTCACCTGTAGGAGTCACCGTCTCTGTTGTAATCACACAAAAGGTATTCTTTGCCATTGGACTTGTCACGCAAAACTTTTAAAGGCTGGTCTATGGACGAAAGTAAATCTTCGCATAAATCTGGAACAAGATCGATCAGGTTGCTCAGGTTTTTCTCGATCTGCTGGGGTGGCAGCCGGCGCATTAAATCCAGAGCCCGGTTGAGTTGTTCTTCACTCTGTAAAAGTAAGCTTGGTTTAGTGGAAAGAATTATTAAAAGAGACAATGGGACTTTTACCATTTTCGGAAGATTTGTTAGAATTTTAATAGACAACAATCAAAGGGCGTTACACTTCCGGCAACGCAGAAAACAGACGAGAGAACCCGGCTAAACAAATGACAAATATGCGCTATTGCCAGCTTAAAAGTTTACTGTCTCTAGTTGTATAAGACATGCTTTGTAAGGAATTGAACATTCGTAATCAAACTAATTACTAATGTTAGTATAATGTACATGCCAATGACTAGGTTTTTATTTCATTTGTAGTTTCTGGCAACGTTAAATGAAAATGGCGCCTGCGGGTTGTAGTGTTGTGTATTAGTCAGAATTGTGCAGTTTTTAGGGGCGTTCCGAGCAAGTTTGGCATTGTCAGTCAATATATTTCAGGTAAGTGAAGTTATAAAATAAACCCCAATAAATAATACGCGGTTACCGACATTGAATTTGTCTAATATAAATTTTCTTGCAGTTTCATTTTCATTTTTGGGCTGTCGGAGCAGCTTTCCATTGGGTTTGAATGGTTCAAGGAAGAGATATGCCTACCGAAGTGGCAAGTGAAGCAGACAAAGCCGAGATTAAAGTCAAGACGGCTTACAATGGGTAAAAACCTCTGGTTTCGTTAAGGCTTTATGCTAATTCTGATCTCATTAGGGGCGTCTTGGTCACGTACGTTGATCCGTCCATCAAAGTGGACGGTTTAATACAGGAAATGAGGGATATTTGCCGGTTTCCGGCAGACCAAGACTTTACCATGAAATGGATCGACGAAGAAGGTAATTTGAAACCCCTTGAAGTCTCACCTTTAACACAAGATTCTCTTTTCGTTAGGCGATCCGTGTACGATTTCTTCCCAGGAAGAGTTAAATGAAGCGATTCGCCTGTACGAGATAAACAAAGATTCCGAAATTACTATTCACGGTTTGTTTTATATCCTCTTTTTCCTTAGATCCCGTTTTTTCATCTTCTTATTTCTTCATTTATCAGCTTATGCTTATCTTGGTAATCAAAGGTGTGTAATCTGACGCTTCTGTTCCCTGATTCTAGTGTTTCCCAACGTTCCACCTGCGCCAGGCATGCCTTGCCAAGGAGAAGACAGTACGTTTTTATTTTTCCATCGTTTCACCTTAAATTTTTTCCTAAATTTAATTTGGTTTATTTCTCCTGAAATTTGCGTTTAGAAAGCATTTATCGAAGGGGGGCAAGACGATGGAGGAAGCTGTATAGAGTAAACGGACATCTTTTCCAGGCGAAACGCTTCAACAGGGTAAGTTTCTTCCTTTTCTCTCAATTGTTAAGGCGGAGGTTCAAAAAACGTATTAGCCAGCACAAGTGAGAGTTAATGACATTACCATATGCCTTTTTAAGCGTTTCGGTGCTCAATATTGCCCTAGTTTTCGCGTAGTAGTCGTATGTAACCGTTCTGCAGCTAATTTCAGTCTGTGACGACATTTTTGGGCCTGCATTAAGCTGAAGAAGACTTGTTTTGTTTATCGAGAGACAGCTTATCGACTCGCTCAGGTGGGGGATTAAGGCTCTAGTAGTGCAGGCGAAGGGATTTCTAAGCTGTAGTTGGTCTCGGTTGCCGCCATGTTATGTTGTTATGGGTATTTTCCTGTAAAAACTCTGAAACTTGTGTTGTTTATGTTCTTGAAATGATTGAAAATGTTATAATTTTTCCCTTTTTTGCGATTTTCCCACTTGTAGCGCGCATTTTGTGCTTACTGCCAAGACCGGATTTGGGGACTGGGTCGTCAAGGCTTCAAATGCATCCAGTGCAAGTTGCTAGTACATAAAAAGTGCCACAAACTGCTGAAAATCAACTGCTCGGTGGATCAAGTGGCAGCTTTGGTCGCGGATCGCGAAAGGGGCGTGGCAGCTGGTGAGGGCAACCTCAATTCCAGTGCGAACACCACGCCTTTGCTTCCTGGCACTAGACAAAATGGGGATGGCACTGAACTTCCTCAGCCTCCGAGTAAAAAAATCAATTTCTTTTGTTTTAAAAAATAATTGCGGATTTTTCATCTAATTTACTGTGTATAAACTCGTCTTTCGTGCCAGTTTCTTCACTGGTTGTACCCGGTAGTCTGGTAGTAGAGACTCATAGCGAATCCGTACCTGTGGATGGCAAATCTGGTATGCCTGTCATTGAATTTAGTTATTTTTTTATGCAGAGGAAGATTACATGGGACTTTTTTTTCGCAGAAGATGGCATAGAATCCAGTGGGCAACGTCAATATTCGCTCGCAGACTTTGATTTAATACGAGTTATTGGCCGAGGCAGCTACGCTAAAGTTTTAATGGTGGAATTGAAGAAAACGAGGAGAATTTATGCCATGAAAGTCATCAAAAAGTCGTTGGTGACAGATGACGAGGTAAATTTATTCTCGTTGTATTATTTTTTTTATTAAACTATCCTACCGGATTTATTATTTTATACTGAGTTTGTCTCCAGAAGTTATCTTCTCTTTTTTTGGTAGAAATGTACGATAAATTTTGTCGTGTTTTCATTTTATTGGTTTGATTTGTTCAGCTATTTGCCTTGTTTCCGTCTGCAAGTTGCTTCATCGATCCCGTAAATCCAACCAATAATCGATTAGTTGTATCAATCCCGTTATCGGCATTAATCGATGTCATGCAAACATTGGTCTGTTATTGAAAGATCGCGATTAAGCTTGCTTAATCGATCTGTTATTTGAAGTTGTCTGTTTTTTTTAATCATGTTGGAATGTTGTGTGTGAGTCTTTTGACTGTAATTTGGAATTGACTTTAGGATATCGATTGGGTACAAACGGAGAAACATGTGTTTGAAACGGCATCAAATCATCCGTTTTTGGTGGGTTTACATTCCTGTTTCCAAACGCCTTCGCGTTTGTTTTTCGTGATTGAGTTTGTGAGGGGAGGAGATCTGATGTTCCATATGCAGCGACAAAGACGTTTACCTGAAGAACACGCCCGGTTTTATTCCGCCGAAATATCGATGGCCTTGCACTTCTTACACGACCGAGGTAAGAGAACCTTCAACAAAAAATTTTTATATTTTCTTGCTGCGTCTCGTAGACCAAGTACAAGCCGAAAGGAGTCTTTAATTACTGTGATTTAGGTGTAATTTACCGCGATTTGAAGCTCGACAACGTTTTATTGGACCACGAGGGTCATATTAAATTGACGGATTATGGAATGTGCAAAGAAGGCATTCGGCCGGGTGATACTACCTCCACGTTTTGTGGGACGCCTAATTATATTGCGCCAGAAATTCTCCGTGGGGAAGAATACAGTTTTAGGTGAGTAAAAAAAAATACAATAAAAGAAAAAATTAGGAATAATTTTGACAAACTGTGAAACTTGTGTATTTATCTCCATTTCATGTTTTTAGTGTGGATTGGTGGGCGTTGGGTGTGTTAATGTACGAAATGCTGGCTGGCCGTAGTCCCTTTGACATAGTGGGAGCAGCTGAGAATCCTGAACAAAATACGGAAGATTTTCTTTTCCAAGGTGAATTATATCTTTAAATTGACCAGTGAACCCTATGACCCTACCCAAATAACTTTCTCTGTCTCTATTAGTGATCCTGGAAAAAACGATTCGTATCCCTCGGTCCTTATCCGTGAAAGCTGCCTCGATTCTCAAAGGATTCTTAAATAAGAATCCCGCAGATCGATTGGGATGCAGGAGAGACTCTGGATTCCTGGATATCGTGCAGCATCCTTTCTTTAAAAGCGTCGATTGGGAATTGGTAAGCATCACACACGCCCCTGAACAAATTAATTCCTTTTTATATTTTTTATATGTCCTATTCACGTCCATTTGGTACTTTCTTAGTTGGAGAGGAAGCAAGTGCCTCCGCCTTACGTTCCTAGACTGGATAATGAACGGGATTTGGCACATTTCCCCCCTGAATTCACTGATGAACCTGTCCAACTCACCGTGGACGACCAGTAAGTTAACCCTGCAAAAAAATAAAAAATCCATCTTATACCAAGCAATTCCCTTTTTTGTTCCTTTGAACAGTTTTTTGTATTGCAAGTCAATTTCTGGAGTTTTCCTTCTAGTGGGTTTCAAGGTCTCATTATGAATAGTTTAAGCGTAATTTTGGATAATTTGGGTCTTTTTAGTTTTTTTTTTCTATGTTCTTTTGTCTTTCAGTGTGATTTTTGCTCCTACTTTGGGCCATTTCTATATTCATTTGCCCTGTTTTCTCTGTCATAGGAGCGTGATTGAACGTATTGACCAATCCGAGTTCGAGGGCTTCGAGTACGTGAACCCCTTACTGATGTCGCTGGAAGATTGTGTGTAAAATTCCCCCACATAAATGAAACAAAAAACTATTAAGCCAAGTAATATGCTAGGAATTAACTAGTGTTCATTGGGATCTGCCAACGCTCAACACAAATATTCCTTTTTTAATTTTCGTTTTAATATTTTTTTATTACTTTTGTCAAGAGTTATAAGATTTAAGAAAGAAACAAAGGATACAGCTTGGGCTTGGCAGGTTTATAGTGTATGACACTCACCAGCTAAAACATTCCTTGTTGCTTTCGCATTCTTCCATTTCTAAAACATTCCGCGCTTTAAGAGGAGGAGAAGGGGGGAAACAAGTCTTAGAAAAAAAAGTTGTTAGATTTAACTGCCACTTAAAAAGAAGGATCAGAGAGGACAAGCTAACACGCAAATTTGACAGTAAAGGTTTTCTTTTCCAGTCTAACTGTCACACATCTACATGTTTATGACTATTTATGCTTCGTGCTATCTTGGTCTGCCTTTTCTATCTGCATCCCCTTCTTTGGTGGGAAGATTCCCATATGGCATGCGTAGACGGTCGTATTTTCCCGAGCTATTTGGGCCCGGCATGCAGAAATTTGTAATCTCTCCAAAGTGAAATTGTTTAGCGATAATAGAAACCTCTAGAAAACAGAAGAATCACAAAGCATATACTACATTGAAAAGAAGGCATTGCGACGCTCACCTCGTGGTCAGCTTCCGGTCTGTGGCGTTCCTGTTTTGGGCGCGAATTTCTCGCGCCCTTTTTTTATTTCTGCTCCTGGAATATAAACATTTGAGTGTTGCCAAGGATTACAGACTTGTGTCCTTGGCACGTGTTAGCACTTTTTTTCTTGGGGGGGGGGGGGGGGGGGGGGAGTAAAGTTTATAGGTGCTCAAAAAGTTGCGGTTCTGGAAAAGGAAAAAGTTTTATCCCTGAAAGTAGACAAAATATGTGGTCAATTTAAGCAGTTTTTTGGAGGACCACATCTTGGAAGCTGGTTTCTAAATCGAAGGGCCCTTCCTATCAGTAGTGGAGGATGCATTTGGATAGAAACGCAATTTAGTAAAAACGATTTGGCGCGCTTAACTGGCAATTTAAGTATCATGCACCTGAAAACGTTATGCAAATGCCAGTAATTAAAAGCAAACTGTTTTCTACACACAGACAGATACAAAAAAAAAATTTGTTTCAGATTGCTCATGGAAAGACTGTCTGGAATGAACACTTTGTGGCCTTGTGTGAGAGAGTTTTCATTCTTGACGTCAAAACGTTCGCTGGTGTTGAGCTTGAGCGGTAAGCAAAGCGGAAAAACTTTCGTTGGGTTGGGCTATAGCGCTTGGATTTGTACTTGGGGGAAAAACGTTCGCAACACGCCGCAGAACCGAAACCGCGTGCCTTGTGCGGGTCCAGTTTAATTATAGCCTGTTCCTCGAAAGCTGTTTGGCGAGCGTTTGGAAAGTCTTTAAGAACTTTTTAAAACTTTCTTAGTTCAGTCTAATATATAGCAGCATTCTATGAATCCGTTGCAAACCAGAGAGATTCACATTAGTTGTATTGGGAACTATAAGGTCTCATTTGGGTTAAGCTTGTTGTCGGTTTCGCAGGATGAAGACCGTTCATGTTCCGACTCCCCAGGGTGAAATATGACATAGAGGGAAATTTCCTTTTCTTTTTTTTACTAAAGCTTTTCGGTTTCCACTTCTACCCTTTGTTGAGTAAAAAGACAAGAAGACTCTAGTCGTTAACCTGGTATTAAAAAAAGAGGAGAGAATTCCAAGGACGGAAAGGAGGGAAAAGGGAGAAGTCAACTTTACAGCTGCACTCTCATTTCGGTTTTCGGACTCTGCGAACCCACACAGCTGACCCGCTGTGAATATTTTTTTTAATTTTTTTGCACAAGCCTCTTTCAACCAACGTTCAAAGAGACGGTGATAAATTGAGCCAAGTTGTAAATAGTAGGATAATTTATGATTCCTAGCAAACGTTTTAAGCTTGCAAATTCCGAATCTCTTTCTTAAAGCTTAAGACAGCTTTGTCGCGATCACAAGTTAACTTTATTGCCCATGACTATTACATTCAATCCACAATGTCATACGCAAGTGGAGTAAATGTAGTCCCAAACGTAAACGCTAACGCAGGGTTTATGTAAACAGGAAAGCTGTACACGGTGTTTTTAAGATTCCAAGTTACAATTTCTTGTTATTTCTGGATTAGATGGGAATTAGTTTGAAAATGTGGAGTTAGTTTGGAATGTGGGAAAGGTCTCTTTTTCTTTTTTTGTTTGGACAAGTCTTCGGGGATGGACATAGACATGGGGATTTGCGTCTGCCAAGTGTCAACAGCTTTGGCTAACTTGGTGTTTTCCTCTTTTTTTTTGTCGCTGCCCGTGGACCTCAAGTGCCAATCCAAAATGGTTCGTTCGACGAAATGAGCTCTAGTTACATGGAAATGGGGGTTATTCCCTGCATAATGAGACTTGGCGACTCGCAAAAGATAAATATCTATTCTATACATCAGCCAGCGCAAGACATTCTGTGTTCTGGAGTCCTCTAATTTTCTTGGCCAAAACGCTTTCGCAACGAGAAGTCTCTTGAGCTCCTTTTACCTCTTTTTCATTCACGAAACGTGTCTAGCTGAGGGAGCGGTACGTTAACGTCTCCCTAGTTTTTTTTGTGTTTTTTTTTCATGTAGTTCTTGCTCAAATTTCGGTAAAAGTTGTGGAAGCTGTTGTCGCCAAACGGTGGTGATTGTTGTAGCTTTCGCAAGACTTCACCAAAATAATAAAATAAATAAATAGAAACTTAAAAAGAACTGTCTAGTCTGTCCGGGTTCCTCAACGACCCCGATTTTAAGGCCAACTGCGTAGTTTGACCACGCCCACTCGTCACGTTTTTCCGTGTGCGAAAGATTGGCTTTTGCGCGACTTGTGAATTGAAAAGAAAAGAGCTTGAAAGCAAAGGGTAGAGTAAAAGCGGCATTAGAAAGGAAGGAGGAAAAAGGGGAGAAGGCCAAGGGAAGTTGCGCTTTCGGTGAAATCGCGTTAGTCGCAATCGCGAGGGAGCAAAAAAGTACCGTTTTTTGGGATCATGGGAGCTGCTTTTTTCTTTTTACCCGTTTTCCTTTTTCCTTGTTGTTGTTTGCTTGTTAGAAACTCGTGATGCAGTCTCGCGTCTGGGGGGAAAGGGGCCGGGCTTCTTTCCGACGAGTCCAGGGAGATTGAATTACGGGATTATAGTGTTACAACCTCAAAGGTTGTGTTAAAAAAACGCCACGTGTATGTCTCGGTTGTTCCTGATATTACGTTCAGTCGCCCCCTTGAGTGGGAGGAAAAGGGGGTTTGAGGAGGTCACCAGGAGTTTGTCAGGTGTGAAAAGAAAGGCCACCTACACGTTCTGACGTCATGAGAATGCTATGCAAATGAAAGGAGGGGTCAGACGGGGAGTTTTTCAAGTGAAGACCACGCCCTGTTGGCCCGTATAGCGTAAAGTGTAGCCTGTGGGCGCCGCACGATCGCGGTCGCCGTCTGACGCCTATTTTGACGGGGAATGCGCCGTCTGCTAAAACGCCAAGCGAACAAAAACCTGACGTTGATCGTGAGTCGGGATGCGCGGTAATACGCTTTAAAGGACGTTTGAATAGCGCGCGACGTTCGTTGCACCAAGCAGCCAGCCATCACGGGAACTGGTCATATCCATGGCGACAGCGAATGTTTGAAAAACGCGCCACTACATGCGCGCACCGACCGTCGCTCTTTCGCCGTCCCGCGAGCTGCGAGGGTTCGCGGTTCACTATGGCTGCTAGCGTTGTGTAGACGTGAGTGAAGCGTTGGTATGTGTCTGGGAAGACTATTGGCGTGTTTTCGCCATGGAAACGTAGTGTCAGTTGACTTTTGCGAACGATTCTTGAACATGAGGTGGTGGAAAGTTGGCGTAGCTAAATTTTAGCGCTTAACCTCGCTGCGGTGAGTGATATAAAGTGATTGAGTATCGCGGGCGAGCAGCGCAGTTTGATCGCTCGAGGTACGGCAACAAACAGAAGAGAAAATAAGCTTGTCTCGCTTTCCTCTCTCCTAGAGGAAGGAAGAAAAAGTAAAAGAGCTTTGGCTAGAGAAAGAGAGAGAACATATTTAAATAAAGTACAAATTCAAACAGTTTGAGGTGCATCAAAGGTATTTTTTTTTCGAAAATCTTGATTCCTCAGTGTTTTGAGAGTTAACGAGACATGTTGGTGGTATGGGCTCTTGATTTTGTTTGTTTGTTATATTCCGTTCCATTGCACTGAGGCGTTCGTATACAAAACGAGAAAGTCTTGGAAGTTTGGGAGTTTTTTTACTTTTTAGCAAGTAGGAAAAGACGGGATCTGTTGGGTCCTGATTAGAGCTGTAATACTTTTTCCCCTGCTCCGTATTTTCTTTTTCTATTTTTTATTTCACAGTCGCATAACCGTGAATCGCGACACGTTATTGCATAAGCCCAGGGTCGTGACCGAATGTCTTTTCGTGCTTCTCATGCCCAATTTTGGGAATGAATCGATTCCAAGATAAACGCGATGTGGCCTTATCTTCTATTTATACAGTTTTGAAACTCCCGAACAAATATTTTCTTGGACTTTTCAATTTTCCATTGCATTCCTACAGACCCCATTTTTCATTGTTGTCCTTTGAACTTGCTTTCATATGTTTCATATTTAATAAAAAGAAGCATGTAATTTTTCAGTGTTGCGGGGTCAGTGGAGATAAATTGGCGGCCTCTTAAATACATGGTTCCTCTTTTTGTTTTTTCTGCTCTTTTAAACCTGGATATTTAATGTGTAACTTAATTGTTACTCCGGATATAATTAAACCCTGGAACGAGCCAAAATTCCAAGGGGTCTAACTGTCCCATTGTTATGGTTTCTTAACCATTGCGTGCTGTATCCTTACTGTTTACCGTCCCTCGCGGAAACGTGAAAGGTTATCTCTGTTCTGTTTTCATTGTTGCGATTTCCTCACATCGTCTCTTCCCCTCCATTGTTGTTGTTCTTTAGCACATTTTTTACATTTTCTACTCCCGCACGGCTTTATTTTTAAAACTTTTCATAGTTGGGTGCTAGGGTTTTCTTGCGTGGGCGAAATAACCCTTGAAGGGCCCAGCGCAGCAATGAAGTTCTCCATCTCTTTAAAGAAAAAAAAGGCTAAATATGTTTAGTTTTTTTTGCCAAATAATAGACAGAAAAGGAGGAAAACTGGTTCAGGCTAGACCACCTTCCCTTTACGGAGAGCGTATATATGCTGTTTTTCGCCCGTCTTGGTTTTACGATTTTTGCCCCTCAAGTCCCTCCCCGCGCTCCTCCCACTCGGCGCTGTGAGCGGCGGGAAGGGGACGGGGAGGGAGCGAACGGCAAGGCCATACTGCCGCGCAAGCAAGGCTGACAGGAACCCGGGCAGCCTGCAGCTTGTGGCCCCATTCTTGTTATTCTCGGCATGTCTGCTGCCCATGGCACGCCTCGGCTGGCTGGCTGGCTTGCTTGCGTTAGAGTATAGGGAGGGCCCTAGCACAGCACACTGACGCTTGTGTGTCCAGACCTCATTCCTCCCAGTTCCCCCGACCAGTCAAGTGCCCTTGCGTTGGAACCCCACGAAAATAGGAAACCCTTTTCGTATTTCTTTATTGTTGTCATTGGGGACGGCACACAGGGAGTTAATTGTGTTCCCTCACTGATTCTCTTGTGATTCGAGCAGAGTGATTCGTGAATTCACGCTGCTTTTTTTGTCTTTTGCCTCAGCACCCAGTTTACCTTTGCCAAAAACGGAAGAAAACAAGGATCATGCGGATCGTAGAATGGAAGCTGTAATCCCAACCATCAAGAGTGGCTCCCTCCGCACGAGTCCCACGACTCCTTACACGCCGCACCTCAAACGCGTGCTCCGGACTTATCAATCAGCGGCTGTCAATAGTTTGTCGGGGCCCAATGGAGTGCTTACGGTGATCTCCCCGCCCACCTTGAGCCAAGACGCGTCGGCGGGCCCGTGTACGACTCATCATCCCGGCCCAGGACCGCAGACGACCCCGACGACGACGCGTTCCACGTCACCGACGAGCCAGAACAGTAGTCGAATCGATCCGGTCGCCGGCCAACATGACCTGGGCGGAGCCAGTGATGGCACGCCCCCGGCCCCGAATTACGAAGACGAGTTGCCCTTTTGCCATAAACTGCCCGTCCAGCGGTTCCCGATCCTCTCGGCGGCGGACCGGGGCCCGTGCGAGCGCACCGAAACCGTTTTGGAGGGCCAGATCATCTCGTGCTTTGTGGTGGGCGGGGAAAAGCGACTTTGTATCCCGCAGATTCTCAACAGTGTGCTGTTGGACTTTTCCGTGGCGCAAATCAACCAGATCCGGGACGATTTGCAGATTTTCTGTTCCCAGTGCACGCCGGAGCAGCTCGACACGCTCAAGAACGCCCATATTATCCCGCGTTCGGCGCCTTCCTGTGGCTTAATTACGCAATCCGACGCGGAAAGGTTATGCTCGGCCTTGTTGAACCGACCGATGCAAGGAGTCGGGGTGGCTGGGGGCAAAAGACCCCGACTCTTGCCCGCGATGAGTGCAACCAGTGCTCCCAGTGGAGGAGGGGGCAAGTTGGTGGGGCTCATGAGTCCCTTCACCTTCCGCGTGTACCACGAGTGCTTTGGGAAATGCGAGGGGATCTGCACCCCGGACGCGTACGTGCAACCCGGGGCGGGGTGCATCGAGTGCATTGAGTGCAGAGGGCTCTTTGGGCCGGATAAGTTTGTGAGCCACGCTCATCGAGCGCTGGAGAACCGCACGTGCCACTGGGGCTTTGATTCCGCCAATTGGCGGGCTTACCTGCTCCTCGCCAAGAACCAGGACGATTATGAAGGACTTTTGTGCATCTTGGACGAGTTCAAGATGAGATTCGAGGGACAAATGCCTGTGCGTGCCTATGGAAAACGCACCAAAGCGGTAAGTTGTGGCCCTTTTTTTATTACCTGCCGCGCTTTTGCTTAATCACTTTGGTAGGTTTGATTACCCTATGACGAACTATAGTCTTTAAGTTATTTAGATCCAGACAGTCGATACGAAGGTCTCGAACGTCCAGAACTGAGCATTACGAGCCGAGGAAATCAAGTTAACGACTTAAAGAGTAAATAATGGGTTTGGAATGTAGCGCTGAAGTATAAAGTATTGATTACACTATATGGGTTTTAGCTATATACAGTATGTGCATGGTATAATCGAATTTTTCCGTATTGTACGGCACTTGCGGTTTGTGTTGTTGACATTGAAGCACTTAGTGGGGACAACAGTGAATCGGAATTAAAGCCCGTAGCCTTCAGATCGATTCCAACTTCAAGGGGGAGTCGATATCAATAGCGTAAGAACAAGGACATTGAAACGCTTGATGGGGACAACAGTGAATTGGAATTAAAGCCCGTAACTGAAGATCGATTCTACACTCGGTGAGGTAGTCGATATCATTAGCGTAAGAACAAGCCGTAGCATCCCCATAACCCAGTACCCGGGCTATACGGCGGTCTGGACGCTTGGAATTCCCGCGTCTTTTGAAATTTCAGCGCTCTGATTGGCACATGGGACGGCCGGCCAGCCACTCCGCTTCAAGAGCAGCTATCTCGGGCGGGGCAGTACGTTAGGGAGCGCGCGGAAAAGCGTGTTGTGATTGTGGGCGAGCCCGGTCAAGCGGACAGAGAAGTGTTTGTTTGGGTGGTTTTAAAAAAGGTTACGAACGTTTTGAACTGCCTGAAAGTTTGGGGCTCGTAATTGTGTCGTCAGTCCTGCGCTTTACCTCTTCAAGGAGCATTGGGGTCTTGTTTCTTTTGGCGTCTTTTTACTTTTTATTTCTTCTTCCTTCCTTCCTTTTTCCCTTCGTTTTCATGACACTTGTTTGGTGCTCCGTGTCGGTGACTAAGCGAAATTTTTCAGAGTGATAGAAAGTTCGGCGGAGAGGTGAAAAGCAACGGTTGGCCTCAATGATGAGAACCGTGAGGGGAGCAGGAAACACAAGGCAACCAACACATTGCATAGACACACAGCAGGCGAGACGTTCGTCTAGACTGACACTTACAGTGTATGTATACACATGAGCTTTTAATGACTCTTGACTTGGGCGAAAAACAAGGATTTTTTCCGCTCCGTCTCGGTCCATCCCCCCCCCCCCCCCACTCTTTCCAAGCCATACTGAGTGAAGGTATGTTTGGCATTTTTTGACACTGAGTTGGTTTCTAAGCTGTTTTTTATTCAAACCATTTGGCTTTTTTTAAGGGCTGGTGTGCAGACCCATTCTGGGTTTAAAAAAATGGGGAGGGGCCTCACGATGGCTGGAAAAAAATAAGAAACAGGTCTACTTTTTGCTTTATTTATACAAATTTTTTTTACTTAACCCTTTTTTTACCTGCTGTTTACGTGTGTAACAAGTGTATACGTGCTTCGCGCCTCGTTTCACACCTTGATACGATTTTATTACACTTCTGAGGCGGCGACCTGACGTTTCAGACCTTTTTTGGGCGACTTTCGAGCCTTTTTTAGCCAGTTTTTGGGACGAAAACAAAAAACGTTCGTGTTCGTGCATCAATTAAATACGTGAATCAATCAGGCGAGTCAGTAAAAGCATTGGAAACCGTTGGTTTGTTGCTGAATTTATGCAGCTGAGTCAACAATGCAAACGATTTATATTTTAGTTTAATTCTGGTTAACTTGCATATATTTAAAGTTATTTCTGTTCTATTTCTGTTTTTTAGTACTTATATTTAATTTTAATTTGTTTCTATTTTATTTATTTATTATTTTTAAGTTGTCAACGTAGGTTTATTTCTATATTAATTTAATTTAGTCCCTATTGACATGTCACTTGTCGTTGTTGTTCTTCATGTTCTTGTTGATGTTGAAATTCTTCAGAGGAATTTTGTATTTTTTAAAACTTTTTTCGCGTGAAACATGTCTTGTGTTCCTCTTTCAGCTTTCTCAGAAAAGAGACGCCCCTGAAGTTTTTGCAAGCGAATAAAAAGTTCAGAATGCTATTTTTTGTTTGTTTGCAGTTGTTTTCGTGTTTTTTTTTTTTTTTTTTTGGCGTTTCGCCAATGTAACAATTACCAACTTGGTCATTCTTGCGCTTGCAGAAACAAATTTGATGTGGGGTAGCTAGCTGCGAAAAAAAATGTACCCAATAACTCTTGGCTTGTTTGGGTTCATTTCTGCGCGTTGTGGCTTTTTTTTCTAAGAGAATTGAAAGGTTTCTGTTCGGGCGCCAAAGGGGTGTGAGGTCTGGTAAAGTCTAGGTAGTTTTTTTTTTTTAGGTTTTTTATGGAACTCTTGGTGACAGCAGTGTAAGGGATAAGGAAGATTTTTGCAGTTCTTTAAAAACAAATTTGCAATTTAGAAACTTGGGGACAGGTAATTTTCGCAACTTGGTATTTTGATTTCTTGAAGAAACGCTTTTATTCAAAACGTGGACTAAGTACATGGGTATTCACTCTTTCTTCACATGTGTACGCAAATTTGCAGATACAGTAGATGCCACTTATTGTGATTAAGTTTATCAAGTGAATGTAATTCTATTAAGCGGAGCTTCTAATAACCGAAAATCGGACATGTGCAACAGAATGCTACGATTAATCGGCGCGTGAAACTGGCTTGTTAAAAACCAAAGAAACAAAGCACTTTCCCACACGTTTCCTCTTTCTAGATTCACTAGACCCACTGTCACTTTATTTCCTAACGATTTTTCAGCAATTTTGATAGAGATGATTGAGGAATTCACAAATTAACGTCCGGTTCTCTTTGTGGCAAATCTTTGAAATTAACTTGTCATAAGTTTGGTCAAACTTGTCAAACTTGATCACACATAAATCCAATCTTTTCTTGTTCGTCCCCATTTTTGTAGAACCACACGTCTAAAACACAACTAACACTGCGCCTTTGAAGCCTACTCCTACGCTTAGGTAGGGTTCCCAACACAATAGCCCTTCTAATTTACCCAGTCAGTTAAAGGAATTGGTCATCCAATTAAGTAACCTGCTCATTTAATTGACGGGGAGTTTAGAAAGAATGTCCACCTTAGCGTAGTTGTAGGCTGGAAATGACAGGATTGATCAAAACGACGTAAAGTGATTAGTTATTATTAAAAGGACTGATTCAAATTAGTATTAAAGTGACCGATTAAAATGCTATGTATTTTTATCCTTTTGAATCGGGCGGATTCGGGTCGAATCCGGCCATTTTGAATTCTAAGAACCAGTGATCATAATAAGGGGCATCCATTGTACAACAAGTAGAATCGCAAGTGACATGGACTTGTTAAACCACCGTTGACAGTAATGTAGGAGAGGGGGTGGCATTAAGGAAGTTTGGGCGATTCTTGCGTGCATGCCCAAACTAATTTGCAGTTGGGAAAAATGAAAAACTTTTGGACAGAAAATGGGATGTTTGGTACTCAAACAATTAATATTACTTTCTGGAGCGAAAGATTAGTTAGGTTAGGTTAGGGTCCTCGTGTTAGCGGGTTTCCCTACTTTTTAGTGCAAGACAAAGGAATTTGCATAAGTTTGTTTTCAAATTTGCACATATTTGACAAATACTTGCGTGGTCTCAATGTCTGTACAAACAGCTTCAAAATTTCCGAAACCTTCAGGTTTTCCAGAAAATCTTTTGACAGTAATATAGGCAATACCGATTTCTTCATGTATTTTTTTAAAATGTTCCAAGTTTTGCGAATATAAATTGACAAAATCAATGTTATCCTTTCAGGAATTTCATTTCCGATTTTCTTTTTCAAGACAGAAATCAAGGTAGCTTGACTAGACGGTCTGGGAAAAAGTGGGGAATAGATGGTCGTCAACTAGTTAAATTCAAAGGGGGGGGGGGATTTTGCAGAGTGAGTACAATTTGCATATTTGGATAATATCACTTTTGTATCGAAGGGAAGTAGAGTATGTCTCTCAATCTCATGTTTGCTCTATTGTGGTGCAGACTTGTCAAACTACTTTGTTGAACAAGAAGGGGGATTTCAAACAAGTTTTTTTTGCGTATTTAGAATTTTTATTTAAAAAAAAAAAAACAAGAAGAGGGGGGTCTTTGCATTACTGAAGGGTAACGAAGAAGGGGGCCTTGTGTTATTGAAGGAAAAGGAAAGAGAAGAGTGTTTGGCAATGTAAGGAAGTGCAGATGGTTTTTGGTTTTAGATCTTGGAAAAGAAAAGTCCTAAACCCGAATCGCCATCCCCTTTTAAACCTTATCCCTCCCATTTTTTTAAATACCCTTCAACCATTCAAACCACAGCATAAAAAATGTAGTAATTTAATTTCAAGTTTCAAAAGATATCACACAGGGGGGGTTAAAAAGAAAGCCAGGGGTGAAAGAATTCTTAGGATTGGGTCGAGAAAATGAATTAAGTGACATTCCTCTTTTTTACTTTGGAAGAAATTGTCTTGGCGAAACTTGTCTTCACATGCTGAGAGTTTAAGTGAGGATTGGCCAATGATTTCGTAGCTTTTTTTCCATTTTGGGAGAAAAGTCCTTGGGAAGTGGGAAAGGCGAAGAGAGGGAGGCAATTTCCTTTTTCTCCTTTTTGACTCTGGTTTCTTGGCAAAAGCTTTAAAAAGAGGTTCGAGCGAAAAGAGTCTCGTTACGCATGGCAAACGTTACAAAGTCCCGTTAGTGATAAAAGAAACTGCATTGAGATGGAATCCGGGGTGCAACAGAGAGAGAGAGCAAAAAAAGGAAAAAATCCAAAGAAAGAGAAAAAGAAGGGGGAGTCGGGGTTTGAGAGGGCGGGGCTAGGTTTTTTTGGCTAGCTCGCAAGAAGAAATGCGTCGTCGCTTCTTTTCTCCAGAAGTGCGATTTGCAACAACTCCTTGTGGCTTTCTAAGAATTTCTTAGTATTTTTTTTTTGGCTCAATTGCTTAAAAGCAGATTAAATTACCGAGGTTTTATTGGCACGTGATGCTTCTAAATTTGGATAACTTGGATTGCAAAGACAGCTTTTTACGTTCATTAACCCTTGCATGGGGAAATTAAATTCGACGTTAATTTCACGTATCTTAATTGCAATTTTTTCAAAAATATGTGTTGGGGGATGAGACCTCGTATAACGAACGTTCCGCACAAGGAACCGCGCGCGTGCTCTGTTGTGTTTTTACTTCTGAAATGTGTGGAAAGTTCAGTGCCTTTGTTAGTGTTGTCCAAATGACACCTAAGAAGACCCTTACTAGGAAGACTAGAAAAGCACTTACTATTGAAATGAAGCAAGAAATCAAAGACAAAGAAACCCGGGAGCTAGAACTGGGGATCTTGCCGCTGAATATGGAATGATCAAGTCAACCATAGGAACAATTTTAGTCAATAGAGAATCAATCATGATAGCTAAGATGGCCAAGGGAGTCTCAAGCGCTTGTTCCACAGGTGCACAGAAAATCGGTTAGTGATGAAATGGAGAGGTTGCTGTTTGGATTAATGAAAAGCAAAATTAATGAATGATCGCACCGCGCAGGAAGTAATTTGTTAGAAAGTTAGGGTCATGTATGAAGAGCTTAAAAGATCCACTCCAGGAACAAGCTCGCAAGCTTTAGAACAAGAGGAAGAAGAGTTTAAAGCAAGTAAGGGCTGGTTTCCGTAGGTTTAACAAAAGAGGTGGCATCCATGGGGTCATATTGCGAAATTACGATTTTCGCGATTTTGAACCAAACCGGCCTCGGGAACGGATCCAAATTAGTCCCATAGTAACACATGGGAAACGGCGTCTCGCCGAACGAACGCCGTCCTAGAGCGGCTTGCGATCGTACTATACACTGTATTATTATGTTAGGGCCCTGTATTATAGTTAGGGCAATTGATGTACTAAAGATCGTTTCTCGTTTTGGCGTTCATTTCAGCAAATTTGCTCAAATTCCTAGCTACTTCATTAAGGAAATATGGTTGATTAATGGCACACTTTGAGATTTTGAATTGTAGTTGTTCCTTGGTCTTTTCCCATGTTCTTGCTAACGTAATAAAAATAAAAAAAAATGAGAAATTGAAATGATAGTGAAATTGTGTTGGTAGTAAGGTAGGATAGGCTTAAGGGAACTCGAGACGCAGAAGAAAAGCGCGGGATGTAGTTTAGCATACCTAAATTTGAGTTAATCTTTTTGACAGTAAAGTAGGCGATGATCCGTTCTATTAGTTAGTAAAGTTGAAATTCAGACTGTGTTGGAGGGAAAATTGTATTCTATTCCAAAATAGATTTGCGTCATACAATTTTATTTATTTCTCTATTAAAAAAGAAGATAAATTGCATTCTGAGAAGGGCTACTGCTATGAGACTACTGCTTGGAATAACTGAAACTTGATGACTTCCGACTTGACCTCTGAACCCTCAACTTCCCCACCCAGGAAGAAAGGGAGGAAAACGGGGGTCATAGCTTTATAACAAGCTCCAGAAGACTGTTTTTCAAGCATGAAAAACCTCCTTTTGGTCCTATTTCTTTCACAGTATGGCTCTAATTACCTAAACTGACGAGGTAGATTCTCAGATTATTTTTTTAACTTCTTTTGCCAAGATTTTATGTGTGCACTTTGGGAGTTAAACCCGCAAATTAGCATTAAGGGAGAAAGCGAAGCTAGGCAGGACAAGATTTTCTGACGTATTCGGAATGGGGCAACAAAATGTTTTTAAAAATTATGAGGAACTTTTTTCTGCACACATTTTTAAGTTCCCAATTAAAACAGTAAGGTGTATCCTGTCATTAACCGTACGCCTATTTCCTTAGGTTTTTTCTTTCCTCTTTTTTGTGGCCTAAACACCCAATAAAAAAAACTTGTTTTTATTTTTTTTTACATTTTTTTGGGTGGGTTCGCGTTTTTACGACTTGTTAACCCTCTGTCTAAGCAGGATTTTTTTTTCCCCAGGAACCTTATTGCAAAGCTAAACGAGGTTTTGTATAAAAAAAAAATATGGCAAAAAAAAAATGAAATGTCGCCGCCAAACGAAAATATTACCTACCCTCCAGTGCAATTTCCTTTTTACCCTCCCGTTCCGTTCGTTGGCGAAAAAAAGAAAAAAAGGGGGGATGTTACTAATGATGGTCGTTCCCCCGCACCCTTTTTTGGCGCTCTTTCTCCCCTTTTTTTTCGGGGAAACTGAACTGCGCGTAACGTTTTCCACGTTCATTGTCACTTTCGGGGAGGATGGGAGGTAAAAGGGGGCCCACCCCCTAAATACGACGTACTATAACTGCCCGGAAGCCCTATTTCCTTGCAGAACGGGGGAGAAAGAGAGGGGGGTCATGCCAATGAAAAGAGAGAATGCAAAAAAAAGGGGGGGGGGGTGCTTTTGTACGCTTCCTGCGAATACCATCTGGAGTGTAATGTGCAAGTCATGTGACTTTGACCTCGCTTCGTGTAGGTCATGATCGAAGGCTCATGCCTCGACTTAAATAGATTGCTATGGATTTGGAGGGGTGAATAGGGGGTTGCTGGTTATTCAAGCGAAAGGGGGAGGGGGGTTTCTTCTTTTGTTGGACCAACTTTTCCGTCGAATGAAGTGTGCGAAAATTTTGCGGGTGAAAAGGAGCGACGTAAGGATTTTGGAGGGGGTGAAGAGGGTGATTTATGGGGTAGGGGGTATCTTGTGGAGCCTTAATGAGACCAACTTGATTTATATTGGGAGAACTTTGAGGGGGGAATTTTGCAAAAAAAAAGTACGGCTACGCAGTTGGCGCGGTAAAAGATGAAACTAAAGGGGGTTAACATGTTTTTTCTTTTCTTCTTTAATGGGAGGAGGGGGGTGCATAACTGCAAAAACACGGAAAGGGATGGACGGTGAATTCCGAGACAATAAGCCGGAGTTGGCGCTATGAAACGCGGCAGGAGGTTTAACATGGTTTCGTGGTTTGGGTCCAATTTTTTTTGTGTGAGCCTACTTATGAGGCTGTGTTTCGCCAAGCCCGAGGAGTGTAATGAACCCCGCCTAAGATTTACGGGCCTTGCGGTTCACGTTTCTAAGCTACCGGCATTTTTTTAAAGTCGTTTAAACGACCAAGTTAGTCGTTTGCGTTACTAGAGTTAGTCGTTCTCTCGGTTAACTTGTTCTTACCGGCTGTGGCCTGTACGGGCAAGCCGGAGTAGCGCTATAAGTCGCCGTATAAGATTACTCCTTCCCTCGTATGATAAAAAAAGTTCATATTTAAAGAACCCAATAATTCAACGATTTCATTAACTTTGCCAAACTGTATCTTCTTTCAGTTTAAAGGATTATGCTTAAGATTTATCAAAACTTTTATATTATTTGGTGTTTCCGGGAAATTGATTAGGGTTTGGTAACCGCAAGCTTTTTTCTTTGTGTCCTTTAGCGGTTAAAGAAAATTGCCTTGTGCATAGGATGATAAAACCTCATTCGTGTCTCAGGTGGCAATTTCTTTCATTTTCCTTCTATTTTCCCAAACTCCTCAGCAAAATGCATGGACTCTTTAATGTCAGAAATGATTCGTTTCCCCCCACCCCCCTTCGTCCATCCCGAACTGTAGTAGCTCTCGTAGTGGGAATCACTTGAAAAAGAGGGACCTCAGAAGATCCGGGTCTAACGACCTAAAAAAGACTCGGACAAACTAACTGTATATTACTTGAACAAAAAAAGCTGAATGACTAAAATAAATTCCAGAAAATTAAAATGGCTAAAATAAATCTTTTTTTTTTAGAATAATAATTTTATACAATTAATTCTGGAAGAAAACAAAACTATCACCATTAAATTGAGAACATGATTAGTAGCAAAATATTAGTAGTATTTTTTTTAGCTTTCCCTGTAATTTTAGCTCTAATTTAATCCTCTACACGTGTCATTTCTTTTTCTCAAAGAAAACTAGCCCTAAGGGCATATTTCGAGGCACGTGGAGCATTTTTGTTTTTCTTTTTTAAGGCAAGTTCGAGACCTGCTAGTGGCCTTATTAACCACAAAAAGTTTGGTGCGTGACACGCACCAAAAGTTGCCGTAGTCAGCTATGGAATTCTAGGAAAAAAGTGTTTTTTTCACCCTCGGGCTTCCTAATATATTTTTGGCTAGGCAAGAGCTTTGAAATAAGAGAATCAAGAGAAGAGGGAGAGAGAGAGAGAGAAGCTGCTGGCTCTTTATATATATACCCCTCCCCCCCGCGTCTTGACTTTTGTCTAGACTGCGTGAGACAGCCTTGTCTGATGGCTGATGTCTACCTCATTCATCTCAGTTTTTTTTTTCTTATTTTCCCAGAGCGAGCGGCAGGAGAAGTTGCAAGGTTCTGTTCTAATACAAGAAAAAAAAAGGGCCAGGAAAAGCTTGAGATAGATACCACACATCCACGTACACACAGACAACCTTCCTCAACTTTTTATTCCTTTCTATTTTTGTTTTTAGGTCCTTTTTCTTTTTTTATATTTTTATTTGTGCACTTTTTTGTGTTGTGTGTAGTGCTAGGTTAGTATGTAGGGGTATTTTAAGGACTAAATTCGCGTTTTTTAAGATTCTTCCGACTTTCAAATTTATAGATTTTTTTAATTCATTCCTGAAGTTTGTGTTGTAATTTTTTTTTATTATTGAGTGGTTTGTGTCTGAATGCCTTGGGAGTTGTTGGGTTTAGTAACCTTCGCAGTGGAACTCTTTTAAAGAATTAGTCCTGATTTTTTTAAAAAAGAGTTTAAAAAATGGGAAGCAGCGAAATAAATTAGAACCATTTTTATGAACCTGTAGCTATAAATAGCTATCGATGATTTATAGTTTTACAGCTTTTTATTATTCAGCTTGTTTAGTTTTACGGCTTCGTTTGTAATCTTTTTATTAGCTTCTCGGTTTCAATTCTCTTTTTGGATTTCTCCTATTGTACTATACGGTAAAAAAAAATGGGCCAGGCCGGACTTGTAGCGTTACTCCCGGTTGCCTCGCAGTTGGCCGACAAAAAAAAGAAGCATTAAAAACATTGGAGAATTTCCGGTAAAAACTTCATAAAATGTAAGATATAACTACAGTTCTGATATTACCTCACTCGTACTTGGTTTCATTGTCCAGAACGGACAACGAGAAACAAAGAATAAAAACAAGCTACTTCTCTCGGAGTGCCTGTCCTGTTAAGCGTCTATTAGGAATGCCGGAGCAGAGCTAAGAAACCCGGGCAGGCCCCAGTCGTGTAGCTCGGTACAGAACTTTTCACTGTTGAGCAACTACGAGGCAGGCGGGAGGAACGCTATAAGTTGGGCCTGGTTCAAGTTGGCATCCTACGTTACTTTTTTCGGACTACCCCAACTACTTGGCCAGGTCCCACTCAATTTAGCTGGGTGCATAATTTTGCACTGGTGAGCATCTACCAGACAGGCCGGAGTAACGGTACAAGTTCGGCCTGGCCCAAGTTGGTTTCCTGCACAACCTTTTTGGACCCTCTAGAAAAGTTCAAAGTATTTTAGGGGAAATAACACACATTGAGTGATTATAAGCAATAAAAGGAAACAACGAACAAAAAAATAATTAGCGAAGAAGAAGAATGGGATAAAAGAATAATAATCTAGAAAATTGTGTTGGATTTACATGGAAGAAAACGTTGACGTAAACTTTTTTTTCTCGAGGGGGGGGGGGGGGGGGTGTTATTGTAGAGTACAAATTCGTAGTACACAGAACATAGTACTTGACAGTTGCCCCACGAGTTACGAGAACGAGACGTGTTTGATAAGCACGATAGCTTTAATAGGAGGGTGGGGTGGAGGGAAGGAGGTGGGAGTTTTTTTTTCTCCCGGGGAGTCGTCTTTGTAAATGCTGGCGGGTTTCCAGGCAGACAGGCGGGCGCCAGTCTTTGGTCTCGCAAGATGAAGCAAACTCGGCTCCGTAGAGACTTTTATAGGGCTCGTAGCACAAAATAACAGATTTATGCTTCCTTTTTTCATATATTTTTTTGGTGGGAGACTTGACTTTTTCTCTTTACCTTATGAAAAATGGCGAGAAAAAAGAGGTCGCGATATGTCTGGTAAGATTTTGTTTTTATTTCCATTTTATTTTGGGAGATTTTCTGGGGACAGCTATGCTGCTAGATTAAGAAATACGCTGCGTAGCGAGTGGAAAGAGAGAGACGTTTGATAAAAGGAGAAGGAAGAGGAGGGGGAACAGGCATCGATCGGGGGGGGGGGGGGGGCCTCTTTAGATACGGCGAAGTTCATTCAATATAGTGGTCCGCCTTGGCAAGGTCGCGACGCCGACGCGACGCTAGAACGTTCCATAACGCGGAGGAGGAAAGGGGAGGAGCAAAAGGAAGGGAGAGTGACGTCATGACGTGTCCTAGAACCATGGAAACAACCAAGGCTAATCAATACACTCGGCTTTTGTTTGTCTGTTTTTCCCAGCCAGACGGATATTATTTCATTCGGGGGAATTTGGGACAGGAATGGAAGCGAGGTCCCCATGTAGTGTAGCTGACGTTTCCGTGCCACGATAGCAAATGAGGAACGCAGAAGCACGTGCAATTTATGCCAGCAAAATTGGCACAATATTTTTGACAGTAATGTAGGTAGTATGGAAGAGCAGGGCATGGCAGTTTTTGGTTTTCGGAGAAATGTGGGAAATGCGAATTGGCTTTGCATTTGTGCAAAAAAATTGCGAGTTTGGAAACAATACACCCTAGCCACTATTTTACTATATTTTTTAAAAGAAAATCGCATGCAAATTGGATATTCGGTTGCAAAGTTACAGGGCGCGCCATGTTATGCGCAGAAGCAATGCGCGGTTATAAACACCCAAATACACGGCACGTCACCGGGCGCTAGCTAAGGTGAACAAGCTAAAAGCGAAGTTTCGGGAAGACTTGAAAAGGCGTCTAAACCCAGCTTACACAGCTTTGGCGTGAGAAAATTAGATGTTTAGTAGTCTGAACACATTTTAAAGAACGCTTATCATCAACACGACGCTTAACGGTCTGAACTGTCTGGTGTGAACCTAGCTTAGGAACAATGAATTTCCCGGGCGCGAGAGGGAAAGGTTGCGGGAGTGTATTTAGCAGACTGTTTTACCAAGCCAGATTGGGCATTATGGTACTTGTGTAAACCGAGCTTAGGGACTTGTAAAAAATGTTCCCCCCCGAGTCGAAATTGTTGGTTAAAAACTGATTTAATGTACCAAAAAAGTGAAAAAATTCTTATGTATAGGTATACACCTTCTTTAAATCTCTTGTTGGTTTCTTTCATTCTTTAAATAGAGATTAAATTAAATTAATATAGTAAAGTAAAATAATTCAATTCTCAATTAATGCTAACATTATGTTCTAAATTAAAGAATCCGCACTGTGTCTGATATTCTGATACATTCTACTATTCTACTCTGAATGAAATTCAAATCAATTCTGGAATAATAACAATACATGAACTAATGACTCATTAGGAACACGTTCAATTAATTTGGATTTATTTTCTGTTTCTTTCGTGTTGGAATAGGAATCGCCGCCAATCGTAGAGAATCTTCAAGTATCGGACGAGACGTCCAAGAAACCCAAGTATGAATACCTGTCCCCGAGTTCGTCGCCGTTGCTGGCCACGCCCCCAAGCGTCGCCGTAGCGACCACCTCCTATTTTAATCATCCGGCAGCCGTGTCAGCCTATTTGGACTATTATTACCCAGCCTTCTGGTATGCTGGTCCTCTTCCTCCCCCTCCCCCTCCGCATGCCAAGGCCGCCTGGATGGGGGGCCGGAGCACCACACATACACCCACGCCCCATCCGACTCATCATCTTCCCTGGTCCACCGCAGTCGCCAATGATGGAGCTGTCACGCCTACGCATCTTGGATCGCGTTTCTCTTATCCTTCCAAAGACAGGTACACGCGTTATTTTTAGTTCCCAACCTACCCTCTCTCATTCTGCAGCATTCCCGGGATTTTTTCCCTTTTTTAAAAATGTAATTTGTCGTGATATTTATTTTTATTTTCGTTTTTATTTTAGCTTGAAAGAGACACCTCCTGCCTTGGAGTGCACTCCCAGGCTGTCACTTGGGAGTCGACAACACAGTGATGACGTGTTACCACCGAATGTGGCGTTGGCTCCGCCCCTCAAAAATGGACCTTCTTCCACGGCCAAAAGTTGTGCATCTGCGAGCCGTAAACCTGCACACCAGTACCTGAGGTATAAACATGATTGTGGTTTGGGAAATATAATTTGTGATAATGGAAAGAACGAATAAGTACGTGTTAGGGCAGGAAGAGGAGAAAAACGAAGAATGACAGGGAAGGAAACGGTTGACGTGACGAGGAAAATTGATGGAATTAACGATTCGGTGGATTTTTTCCTGTGTTTTGTGTAGTTCGAGGGAATCCCGCCCTTATGTGATAACCCCACCTGAAGAAGTAAAAGCAGATGTCTTGCACGTCAAAAAAGCAGCAGTCCCAGTCCAGCCGTACACAACAAGCCAACATCACAATCCGGAGATTGAGCTGTCTTCTACTGACACGGAAGATTCCTTATCGGACCGCGACCAGGCCCATGAAGAGCAAGGTAGTACTTCTCACCTAAACACATTCCCGCCCTTTTTAAGTATAGTTATGGGGGTGCTTTTCCCTTTTCCCAAGGTCCTCTCTCCCCTTTTTGTAGAACAAGGTTACTACAGAACGTTTTTTAAGGGTGTTTTCCAAAGAATTTCTAATAAGCGCGTGGAAAGTCGCAAGTTTTTGTGTGGGAAAAACTCGTTTTTAAACTCAATACCCCAGACTAGCAAAGCGATTTTCAAGTGGGGAAGCTAGCCTATTGAGGCGATGAAGGGTGTACAGCTCTCTGGCGGTCTAGAACGCATTCCATGCTTTTAACGGCTGATTATTGACGAATTTCAGTCGCTATTTACCCCCAAACTACAAGGCTGTTAAAGAAAAGAAAAAGTGTTGGATGCTAGTTGGTGGACGCTTTCACAAGTTCAACATGTAGCATGTGTTTACATGTTGTATTCCTTTTTCATTGTTTGTGTTTTCGCCCATGTTTACAATCCCTTTGATTTCTATGGTAACATTTCCTGTAGGGGCATTTCATTGTTTCTTGATCTTTAAAAGCCGACCCATTTCGCCTCAAAACTCAAAAATGTCATTGTTTACATAATAGTTGAGCTATCTAAAAGTGAATGTTAGCAAAGTTGTAACATTGTACCGTTAGAAGGCGACTCAATTCAGCAAGGAAGTCAATCGAAAGAACTTATAAAGGGATGGGTCAAGTTGTAAAAGAATTAGTCACATTTACTGAAGGTAAATTCTAATTTTTTTATGATCTGTTTTTTTATTGTGTAGATTGGTTGGGAGCAGACCTTCCAGTGGGCGTGCGAGAAGATTTTCGATTGATTGAAAAAACGTTGGAAGACGGCGGTTTGGATGTGTCGCGAAAACAATGTGTGTTATCTGCGTTTCGTCGCCTG
Source organism: Lepidurus packardi (assembly GCA_023053545.1). Lineage (NCBI taxonomy): Eukaryota > Metazoa > Arthropoda > Branchiopoda > Notostraca > Triopsidae > Lepidurus > Lepidurus packardi. Next base: position 1,242,332 of record JAKZAN010000002.1, read on the forward strand.
GGACTGCGGTTGGTGTGGGAACAAGAAAAGGCGGCCTTGACTTGTTCTTCTTCTCTTCCTCCTCCATCGTCTACTATTTCCCCGTTTGCTTCGACTGCACACAAACTAGGGCAGCTTTCCTCGCCCCAACACTGTGCCCCGCCCCCCGACCCGCTCCAGTCCAAGTTGACGTCCATGGAAGTGGAGATGACGATCCTGAAAAAAGAACTCGGGCATTTGCGTGCGGTTAAAGTGGAAAAAAGGACTCCATACCACCACCAACACCACCATCACCACGGACGGACAACTATGGATGACCCGTTATTGCCCCCACTCCATTTAGACGAGTGGAAAGTTCTCGAAAGAGCCAGATTAGTCCGCGAAGAAGAACGAAGCTTCCTCATAACGCATATGCCCGTCAAACGGGAACCACTGGATTGATTTTTTTTTTTTACCATTCTGGTTTGTTCTTGTCTTCTTAACAAACAGCACCGACGTCCTAAAGACTCTTGGAAGAAGTAGGAAGGCAAAGAGCCTTTGAAAGAATGGGAAGATTCAAGAAACTTCAAGGAACACTTCTTAGTTTTGTGTTTCTTACGTCTTCTAGGCAGTGCAAAACCGTTTTTTGGTACAGTTTTAAACAATTTGAAAGGGATTTTGAAACTTCTCGTGATTTCAAGATTCATTTTTACTGAATTTTTTTTAGTAGAGCAAAACAGGGCCAAGACATTCTTTCTTCTGAAAAGTCTTGGAAAAATGTTGAAACAAAGATTTTAAAAGAAACGCTGGACAGGAATGTGGGGAGATTCAAAGATGGAGCTGGCAAGGACGTGCTGTTTTTTGCATGTGCCAAGAATTTGCATTCGAGTTGGCTGGGTGGTACAAAATAATCTCTTTTTTCTTTCGAAAAAAATACAAAGGAAAGAAAACAAGTGGGGGGGAAAGGAGAAAGGCAGCTGTCAGATTCGTTAGGTGTTGGAATTATAATTATATATCTATTTTTTTTTCTTACGGGGAAATGAGGTAAAACAAAAATTCAGGAAAAAACACCAAAACTGCCACTTGGATGATAAAAAAGGAAAATAAAAAAGGAAAAAAAGAGATGAATTCACACACTGCCCTCCTTGCTTGTGTTCAACAATCTTTGCTCATCCCGTATTTTTGACCATCTAGAGAGTACCCCCGCCCAGGGCTCTTTTTTTATTTTTTGCGAAACAAAAGAGTGTAGATTTTTTTGTGAAAAACAAACAAACCAGAGCCATCGTGCTAATTTTTACCTCCCAAATCACCTTTGGTTTGGATGAAAGTGATTTGATTAATTAATTAATTTAATTTCTTAGTTAATTATCGAGTTTTCTTTTCTTTTTTACGATTTATGTGGATAGTGTTAAGGGTTCCACGTTGGCTGACGTCGGAAAGTGAAACACAGCGATAGACCGAGAGAGAGAAAGAATTCCGTGTTTTTTTCTTTTTAAAAAAGTGGTCACGGATTTAAAAAAAAAAATTGTGGGGGAAAAGAAAAGGATGATTTAAGAGGAGAGGGGAGAAAACTGAACCGAATTGTTTGGAAAACTAAGAAAATTGTCCCAAGATGTGATGTTTTATTGTTGGAATTTATTTGGTTGGTTAATTTTTTTTGGCGGGGAATTTTTAGGAGCCTCTTTTGTCGCAAGGAAACACAAGGGGGAAGCAAGAAGAAAAAACAGTTTGCAATTATTATAATGCTAGTTTTCTTATTGGTTTATTTATTGTCCAAATTTTGCTTTTGTTTTCTTTTTTGTGTCTCAGTTTTAAAAAGAAAAAACATCAGGGGACATCAAGTACAATGTTGCTGCCATGCTTGTCTGCTTATCATGTCTCCCAATTTTTTGCATTCGATTAGTCAGGCCGTTTGGAGCCGCTGGAATCACTTGGAAAACGCTTTTCTTTCCCTTAATTATTATTATTATTATAATTTTTTTTTTTGGGGGGGGGAGTGATTCTCGAGCCTTTTTTGGACGGAAAGAAGCGAGTCCATATTTCGGTGCATTTATTTTGTCTTTTTGGGTTGATCGATTTTACTACCCCCGTTTTTATTGTAATGTTTTAAAGTTGATAGGGAAAGGAAGAAAAAAGGTGGGAAGTTGATTTTGGGACAAAAGTGAGAAGAGTTTTTAAACCCCGGTGCTGTAAAACGCAATGTTTTTTTGGTCATTCTTGCTGGCATTCGTTTTAGAATTTCATTTTAAACGGTGAGAAAATGTTTCAAAGTGGAGGAGAAAAAAAGCATACTCCGTTATCGCCCATGCATCAATTTTTCGTTATTTCATGGCCATTTTAGAAATACATCACTAGTTCTACATGCAAAGTGTTGTACAGTTTTAGAAGTTCCTTTCGAAATGCCGTAATGTGTCCTGCGGCGTCGCTTCGTATGTGTACTGAGCAAAAATGTCACTATTGGCGATGATGTTTGCAGAAAGCGTGTACCGAATGGCCTAGTCAATGGTGTGCAAGCTTATCACTAGGCGGCAAACCCTGATGGGCAACATATCCCCAACAGGTTCTCCAGTTTCGGAAATCCGAGATAAAAATGACACTAGTGTGTATTATGGTTTCAAAACGTTCTCGGAAAACGAATGACAAACGGGTGTCACTCAAATTCAAAAATGGTAGTTGGATTGTAAATACATTAGTTTAGGTTAGGTTAGGTTAAGTTAGGATAGGTTAGGTTAAGTTAGGATAGGTTAGGTTAGGTTTAGGTTAGGTTAGTTTAGGTTTGATTAGGTTAGTTTAGGTTTGATTAGGTTAGGTTAGCTTAGGTTAGGTTATTAAGTTAGGTTAGATTAGGTTAGCTTCACGATTCTCATCAATTTTCGTTGATGAGAGTCGCTAAAATTTGAATTTACTTTCACTCCACTAGCTGAAAAAAGAAGAATTCATTGTTGGCCAGTGACACACTAGTGTCATGTTTGACCCAGGGACACTTTACGTACGTATGTAACTAAATCCGGAGAACGTGTTGCATATCCCCGAAGCGAGCTGCTGCACATGCGGAAAGGTAAAAGGAAAACTTAGATAATAAGCACTATAGAAAGCGCATGGCTATGTGGACGGCTGCACCCGACTTAACTCAAACTCAGCCGACATTGTTGTGGCCAAATCTAGGCACGCTTTTCGAATCTTTGCTAGGGTATATTTATGCAGCATTCACGTCTTTGCATGCCACATGCAGTACTTCCCTTTGACTTATAAGCTAATTCGTAGTATACACACATTTGACAAAAGGATCGAAAATTGTACATATTTACTGACTTTTCAACTGTCGTGTTTTGGTTAGTTTGTTTCGAATTCTTTTAATTTTCGGAATGTGTTCTTTATTGGTGGCAATAACGCACTTTTATTCAATATTCAAGTACAAGTTTTACAGTTTGAAAACATGGTTACCCAATATTCTTCCCTTTTTCTTGTCTATTCTTAGAACCTTGGAAGGAGCGCTTTTGCACCAGTTTCTTATGGAATCCGTAAAATTGTTTTAACCAAGTGCTACAAAAGCCAAAACCGTGGAAACGTTAAATGAGTGTAAACAAAAGCCGTCATTGCTGTGGCTAAATCGACGACTGCGCCGCCTTTACTCTCCACTCACCTACTGTATGTGATCTAAGAAGGAAAACGTTCTAGTTCCGCACATAAAAAGTGATGACGATATTGTCGAATTTCGCTTCAAAATTTGCTAAATTTGCTAATTTACAAGCCTCCCCATTACATACTCCCGCTATGTGATATGTCTGCAGAATGTGTTGTGCAGGGCTTAGCTAATGGTGAGCTACATTCTCACTAGGTGACGAAACGTGATGGTCTGTTGTCGTGCGGGCATGGCCGGACGTGTCTAAAAGCTGTAAAAGAGCACGGGTGGCATACGGTCCCGCGTGGCGTATTGTGGAAGTTTTGAGTCACGTGCTTTAGGTTCCAGTTTATGGTGGAAAAGGGGTACATTGTAATTTAGTGATGGCTAATCATACTGAGAACGCATCAAAGACTACCAAATTCGCAAGTAAGTTGTCGTTAGCTTTCATTGTTAAGGTTCGAGAGAAGTTTTCCAGTTTATTCTCCGGCGCTCATTTTTTTCTTGTTTTGATTAGTTCGGGGCACTAAAGGGATTAGTGTTTACCATGGGCCACCTAAAATTGAGCTTCAAGAGAACGCAGTAGATCCCAGCAAGATGTGCAAAATTTGTGCATGGAGTGGAGACGGTAAATTATTCGCATGGTGCAACAATTCCAGGTACATCACACCCCGTCACATCAGTTAATTGTCAAGCGTGAACCCATTTTATCTTTTATTTTCAACTAATCAATGTTCTTCTTATTAGTGTGAAAGTGGTAACGTCTGCAGATTGGAAGTTGGTAGCAGAATTCGCCAGACCTAAGACAATAGGCCTCCAATTTTCACCCAAGTCGACATATTTAACTACCTGGGAGCCTTATCAAGGTAATTCAAGCCTTCTAAGTCATCACGTTTCCTTGCTAATCATGTTATTAATCTCTAAAGTCACCCAAGATACGCCAGCCAACACTCCCAATTTGCATATATGGAACCTGGCGTCCAAACAGTCGGTCAAATCATACGTCCAGAAACGTCAGTCCGCGTGGGAACCTCAATGGAGTGTAGACGAGAAACTGCTGGTGAGGAACCTAAACAACGAAGTCCAATTCTATGAAACGGCAGCGTTTGAGCATATGGCGCAGAAGATGAATTCCTTGAAAGTTCTCGACTTTTCCCTCTCTCCTGGCACCAATTCCTACCATATTATCTGCTACACGCCAGGTAAACTTCAATAACTCCCTTGAAAAACCACCGTTGACTGTTTGTATCACTGGCAGGTGTTAAAGGGCAGCCATCTTTCGTGAAACTGTTCAAATATCCTCAACTGGAGCAAGCAGTGGCCAGCAAAAGCTTCTTCCAGGCTGATCGCGTGGAGATTAAATGGGATAGGACCGGTTCATCAGCTTTGGTCATTACCACGGTTGATGTGGACACGTCAGGAGTGTCTTATTATGGCAAACAAGCGCTCCATTACTTGGATACTAAAGGAAACACAGCCATGGTCCAACTTCGTAAGCGAGAAAGAGCAAAGAACGCAAATTCGGCCCGAAAATCCGTATCATCCTTAGAACTGTTGCTAATTGCATTGTCTTTTCGTCTTTCTAGCCAAGGAAGGGCCGATTTACTCCGTGGAATGGAGCCCTAAAGCCAACGAATTCTGTGTGGTTTACGGCTACATGCCTGCCAAGGCCACTCTCTTCAATTTGAAGTGCGAACCTAAGTTCGATTTTGGCACAGGAGCACGCAACTGTGCGTTTTACAACTGCCATGGCTCTCTGTTACTCTTGGGAGGGTTTGGTAACCTCAGAGGCAAGATGGAAGTGTGGGATTTGAAGACCAGGAAGGTTATTGCGCCAGTAGAGATTCCGGATACCACGCATTTGCAATGGAGCCCAGACGGAGAGCATTTTCTCACTTGTACCACTGCGCCAAGATTGCGAGTCGGAAATGGGTACGTTTTAAGAATTTTTCAGTGAATTTTAAGAGGATTAATGAAGATTTGGGAGTTTAGGGTGAGAATTTGGCACTATAGTGGAAGTTTGCTGTTAGAGCAAGTCGTGCCTGAGCCTGACGAGCTGTGGGAAGCTGTGTGGCAGCCGTTACCGTATGGAACGTTCCCCGAGAAGGCAATTTCCACCAAAAAAGTGGAGGGAATCCAGCCAAGTCAGCCGGTCGCATCCAAAGAGGTCTATCGACCACCTGGCTCGAGGGGAAGAGAGGCGGTGCTGAAGGTTTTGGAAGAGCGCGAGCAAGCTTCTGATCCAAGTGTGAAACTTCCAGGTAACATTTCAAAAAATTAATTTATTTGCATTTAATTTATGTATTTTTTGGGGTATTTTCCAATTTAGAAACGTTGTCGAAGTCGGCGTTGAAGAATAAGAAGAAGCGAGAAGCTCGTAAGGCCAAAAAAGAGGATGAGGAAGATGTTGCGGAGGTTAAGGAAGAGAAAAAGAGCGAGAAGATTGATTCTGGTGTGGGAATTCAGCTAACTGGCGATTTGGAGAAGGACAAGCAAATCCGGAGTCTGAAAAAAGTAGCATTTCTTAGTTTGTTGGTTCAGTTGGGTGTTAATGGATTTTGTTGGGAATGTTTGTCTTAGAAACTCGATCAGATTGCCAAGCTAAAAATGGACAAAGCGGCAGGAAAGCCTTTGGAGCTGAATCAGCTGGAAAAATTGACGAAAGAGGAAGAATTTCTTGCCGAATTGAAGAAATTAAGTGTGTGACGTATACGTGTAAAAGAAGGGTAATGCAAATTAGTGATGAATGTGTGGTGGTGTCCCTTTCTTGTCGTCAAGAATACATTGAATAAACCTTTTGATATAAGCATCGGGTATTGTTGTCACGCGATTTTTTGAATGTTTAAATCTACTGAAAAATTAACGCAGAACTTATTCTACGAATTTTGTCGTAGGTTTCATGCAAATCGGCCATCAAAGAAATCCACTGGACGCAAATTTAAATAAGCCTTTTTTCCATTTAAGCCATTTTCGTTCTTTAAGCCATTCCATTAAATAGGCGTCCTTTATGAAGAGGTCAGACCACTTTTAACGGAATTCTTGAAAAATCACCCAAAAATTTCACAAATTTTCGCTTTTAATTCAAAATCACAACTCGTACAACAAAAAGGACATTTTTGGAAAACAGGTTTTATGGGGAACCGCTTTCGGTACAATAAATAAGCAAATAAAGAATTCCGGGGTAGAGGGAGGCCAACATTCCATTTACATACTTCTTGAATCGTAGGAATCAAGAAATGTAGCTAAATCGGAAATGTAGCTTGAATCGGAAATGTAGCTTGAATAATGTAGCTTGAATCGGAAAATAATGTAGCTTGTAAATGTAGCTTGAATCGGAAAAATGTAGCTAATGGACGTCTTGTTTTGCTTCTGGAAAGTACAATTGGTCACCACAGTTTGCTGTAGCAGCACATTGTCCGAAAGCAAGTGGTCATACATTCGGAACATAATTTTTATCGAAAACGGATTGTCAGATTTGAAAGCAAACTAAAACAGAAGTTTCCTTTCATTAGCAGCTAGTGCGCAGCCAAAGGTCAAATCTTTATTTTTTTTCCGATTTAATAGGGGCTTGAGCTTAGCTCGTTGCCTCTTCTTTATTGACTATTTTTTTTTATTGTGTTACACAGGCTTTCGTACCAGGTATATTATATGGAGAAAAATGTCATTTGATTAAAAGGAACTTTTAAAATAACGCATTTGTTATACGGGAACAGTGGGTTTTTTTTTATTTTTAAAGTTTTAAAATTTTTTTTTGCGGAATTGATATAATTGGTGATTGGGATTGAGATTTTTTGGTTAGTTAAGATTTGTTCGGGTTTGAAATGTAGTTTGTTTTGACTTAGTGTTCTAAGTAAGATGGCTCTAGGTTTGTTTAACATTGGCAATGAAAAAGTATATGAGTTAATGTTTGGCGGAAGTAGTTAGTGCAAGGACAAATCATGTTAGAGGTTTTTTTAATCCGAAATAAATATGATTTTGTGGGGAAGTGTGTTGTTCTTAATTGGATAAGTGTAGATATGATTTTGTGTGCATGACTAGATTTGCAAATAGGTTTTGAGTAAGGATTGATGTTTAAATCGTGGAGGGGCGAGATTTGTGTATTCCACTCTTCTGTCCATTTCAGCAAAATGATTTGTTTAATTGATTTTTTAATGTCTTCTTGTTGGAGTTTTTGAAGAGGGTTTTGTTTTTTTGTCATTTCGATAAAGAGTGAGCATGAGGCATACCGTTTATGTATGGGAGTTGATGTGGTTGCGGTGTTTGTTTTGTGGGCAAATCTTAGAGGTCAAATCTTTAGGTAACGTTCAATCATAGTTGCAAAATTCATTTCCATATCGCTAATGTATTACGCCTTGGAAAAAAATTTGCCCTACCTGTTTAGCAAGCTCAAGATTTCGGTCAACGAATGTTTTAATTATAATAACTAGTTTTCTTAAAAAGTTGTTCCAAAGTTCCCCACGATAACCGCCTTTATCAGGCTAAGGTATACGGGAACCTGGGAAGTAGACACAAGGACGACTCGACAAAAGGACTCCGTGTACCCTACCCAAGGACGCCGAGCCGCGACAGAAGGACGCCAGGTCCATAATCTTTTAAGGGGCCAATAGAATTTCAAGTATAAAAAGTCTCTACTCATTGGCTAAGTGCCAACGAGATTAGAAAGGGCTTAAGCCGTACTAAAAAATACGTCACAAAAACGCCTAAGCTAAACTAGCCTAGACTAACCTAGCCTAACCTAACATTTGCCTACTCCATTGTTGCGATAGATTTGAAAATGGTTCAAAATAGTCTTTTAGTTCACAAAAAAGTGTGGGTTTCCAAATGATACGCCCTATTGCTGCCGGCATTGCTGAAACTCCTCCATTGTTTAGGGAATTAATTTGAATGACTGTTTAGTATAAATTTATTGGGGGGGGGGGGGGGGAGATTTTTTTCAGCTTTGAATTTCATGTGATTTATTGCCATCATCAAGAAAAGAACACCCAATTATTTGTTGTTGTTGTGTTTGTGGTTTAAAAACATCAGAAACTTACAAAGGAAAAAAAATTATTGCCAATGTTGTCAAGTAGGTTCCTTTTTTGAAAAGCAGAGAACAAACAAATTGAGTTCCCATTCGTCCCGCTCCCCGTGCTCGGGAGAAAAGAGAGAGAGGAAAAACGTAAATTTGAAATAAATTTTTGTGTCACCTGGCCATTTTCTTAATTGTTGTGTAATAATGCCGAGAAGTTATTTGTATATAATGAGTGCTATTATGCTTCGATTACGCCAATAATCCTGCAAGCCACAAGGAGTGGATAGATAGGAGGGTAGGCCGGAAGGCCAATGTCTTCCACGGCATCGATGATTAGGCTGCGACCGATTATGTTGCGTCCGCCGTTTAGGGAAACTGCTTCGTCCACATTATCGACGACCGCCACTCCATCAGCGGAGGCCAAAATGCTGTCAATGTCACCCACGGGACGGATTGGATCAACTGGCAATCCGTGGCGTGGTTGTTATTGGAATGCATTGAATCAGTAATTTCAACAATCGATATGGGAAGTCTGACGTTAGCTTCAAAACGATTAGCTGAACTTTACTCTTAATGATCAATCATTAGAATTGCTTGTGGTAGAAAATGTTAGTTAAAATCGACACAGTTAGAACAATCGATATTGAAATTTGAGGGATACTGTTGCTACCGGCTGATTTCTAAGCGATTAGCTAATCGTTACTCTTTAATTATTAATGTAAAGGGTGATAAGAATGGAGCAAATAGTAGAATTAATTGCAGGGGAAGAATATTAGTTGAAATCAAGAATTGTTAAATCGATTGTGATTTCAACAGCGAAATTGGGTTACATGTCGATATTAGCTAGCGCGGATCGAATTCTGATTTAAAATCCCCAAAGTTTTTTTTTAATTCTGACTTGAATGCCGGCCGGGGTGTTAAACACGGAAGAGTGGTAAAAAACCCCGAAGCCACTGGTGTCCTTTTTTCTGATCAAGTTGCCGGTAGATATTACATTGTGACCGTACGTATTGAAAAGTGACTTCTATTCCTTACAATTTTATAGGCTTCCTTTGAAGTATCGCCAAAACTCTATGCCCAAATGAATAGTTTCGTACTGTTGGTACGACGTTTATTGGAACTATTGTCAAGAACAATCCTAGAACAATTGGCTGACCATTTTAATTAATCCCGATCAATTCATTATTCTAAACTAAAGTCCAACCGGTGAAACGTGTACAGGGTTTTAGCGTTGTGCCAATAACGAACCCACAGCCTCTGCTCAACCGATCAAAACAACTCAAATAGACCAAAATAGTTTCCTACATTATTAGCCATTTTTACGTCAACTTTATTGATCGTAGACTAATAATCTAACGGGTAATTCTCTTAAACGGATAATTTTCTCTAACGGGTAAACTCCCTTTCCGTTAGAAATGGAACTTAATAGAAGAGAAATAAATGAATGCGAAGCTCAGTCCCCAACAATTCGCGGAAAGTCTATGTCCCCGGAGCAGCTAAAACCTCCAATTTACCATTGCTTTGTTTACGAGAAAGTAATGAAGTCGGACTGAGTTTCATAACAACTACATTTTCTTTTGCCTCAAATCGAAAAACTTGAGAACGATTGGAAAGACTGGGACCCCAGTATGACTTTGAAGATTGGAAATTAACACCTATGAGGAATAGGTGTTACTCCCGGCGGAATTCTGCGTAAGCAACAACCTGCAATGCTCAGAAATGGTTTAGTCAACTACAAATTACACGTGGGGATTTTGCCAATGGCACTAAAATGGACTCCAGAACATATCTAGTGGTGCTAGTATTGTTCGCGACGAAGTACAAAGAACTCAACTTCGAATCAAAAGTGTTTTGCTCTTTTGCAATTAAGCGATATCAAAGAAATGCTATGGAACTATTACTTTTATGTGACATTCGCTGACATCGATTTGTAATTCTCGACTGCTGAAACTCGCAACGCGAAGCAATTAAATCAGCAATGAAACCTACCCCCAGTCAAACCAACCAGGAATTCCCCAGTTGTTTTTACCATCGAATCCCGTTTTGGTAGCGGTTACGTTTTGTAAGACCCTCAAGATATTTTTGGCTTCAGTTACAGTCCACCATTACCAGTGAAATCTGCGTCTTGCTAACTAAAGTGGCTAAAGAACCTGATTTGATTAGCTGGATTGTAACAAAAACAGGAATTGTATCAACGCTTCTGCAGTTGATTGTTCCCTTTATTGAGTATTGAAATATTTACCGATCGAAGAGGACTCGACAAACCCGAAGTATTTCTTTGGGCTGAAATTACTTTGACCTATTTAATACTCTGGTCACTCTGGTACTGGTCACTCCCTTATATTCAGTTAAAAAAACTATAAAAAAAATACAGTAGACGCCGGCACATAAATACAGTAGGCCTTATATTCAAAAAATACAGTAGCCGCCGGCACATAAATTAAGAGTCAATTGAAATTAGAATATTGAGACAGTATTTATTGGTGGGTCGTATTTAAGTAACAGACCAACTCAATAAACTAGTGACTAAGTTTGCCATAATTTAATTTGAGTTGTGATCAGAAAAGTGTGCACCTTTTTCGTTAACTAAAAAAGTCTAATTGTAATGCCAGCTATATTAGCTTCGCCCGGTTCATAAATGACAGTCGCGTTGTGTGCAACTACAAGTGAGCTGCGCTGTTCGTGTAATTAGTCGCGACATCGTCCTTGATCTCACAAAAGTTTGTTATGTAAGCTTTTCACATATTACTACCGCTACGAGCACTATCACGTGTCCCAAGGAAGGTAACAGACAAAGCCGGCTGGTCCGACTGTACTACGAATGATAGATAAATTCTCCTATTCTTGACATAAAGATGCGCGCACGTATTCGGGACCATTTCAGGATGTAATTTCCAGAGAAAAGCCAGTATTAAGTTAGCAATAATGTATTAACGTTAAAAAGGAACAAAAGAAAACAGAAATTTTTGCAAAGTAAGGTCCGAGACTGTGAATCGCTTCCACCAAACATTATGGGAATTAGAACCCAAAAGCAGTACCACCACCGGTATTGGAACTTCCGAATTGATTGCCTTAGAAAAGATACATTTCCGTTAAAAGGGTATGTTTTGTTTATAGATAAAGCAGTTTTACTTTGGGAACCTCCTTGGCCGGTGGCAAATGCGGCACTGGGTCCGGAAGCTTGACCATACCCGCTTCCAAAACCGGAGCTGCCGTATGGTCGAAAATTACTGCCGGTATTTCCACCAGCGGAGGCTTGAGGAGGCCTAAGTCCACCGTACCCACCTTGACCGAAGTTTCCATAACCGGGTCGGGGTCGGGGTCGGTGTTGAGGCACTGCCATACAAACGACCAGCAAAGCCGCCAAACAAGTAATCTGTGGAATACAGAAGAAATAGATTTGAAACAACATATATATTTAGTCAACCGATCTTCCTTACCATCAATTTGGACATGGTTAAGATGCAAAACTGCTGAATATGGAACTGTACTAACGGTGAAGGAGGTGATGGTATGATGCTCCCTGTGTTATTGAGGTCTTTATATACCCCTTACGTATACCTGGTCAAGAAGCACCTCCGGCTTGTTGACGAAAAATTTTCCCCGTAAGGTTGTCTTTGTGCTTCATTTCCGTATTTTCGCAACCAACCGCGTGTTCTGCAGACAATGAATACTGCCTTCGCGGCTTGGTAATAGAAGGAGAATTTTCCCAAAAGTCCTCCAACTTCCCTTATTTCTAAACATCATTGCGCGAAACCCGAAAGAAGACCGGTTTGCCATCCAAACTAAAGGCAACTCTCTTTTGCAGTTAGAAAAACGTAATAAACAGTACGCAAATGGGACTCGGGGTTCAAAAGGATAACTCAATAAACCGTGACTGGTAGGACCAGATTGACTACAATGACTTCACAACCGTGAACAAAGCGAAAAAAATAATTTAGTTTAATTTTGATTATAAATATTAGCGAATAAACTCTAAGTTGCATTATACTTTGTGTGCATTACAGGGAATACCGAATGATTTAAGATAAACCTTATCTGGAAAAATCCCGTAACCATCAGGCTGTTTACCCGGTGAACCCCTGAAAACAGGCTGCGTCTATCTTGTTCAGAACTATCTGGCAAAACTACTGCTTACTGATTTTCTTTTTGCCCTCCATTGGTTAAAATTGGGAGCTGCTTCTTCTAGCAACTCTTTCGTCTGATTGAAGGGCAACTTTTCTACTACCAACATTAACGCAGCGTCAAGTGAGAAAATATATCAATATTAATAAAGGTTGTGCAAGTTACATTCGTGCTAGTAAAGAGGCATAGTAGAAAAGAGGAAAACAACAGGTTGTTTACGCGGCTCGTTTTTCTTGGGTACGCAACTCCTCTTCATAGTTTTACTCCAGTAGGCTACTCAAGATGTAATCAAAGCATAAGAAAAGGCCTTGTCAATGACCCCAAGTTAAAGCTTTCTAAACAAAGAATCAGCGAGAGAAGGTACTCAGTCGGGGTCTTCCTAACCGAGATGGTACGTGGTCAACGACCGACATCTGTAACAAGGAGTACTGACCCATATCTCGTTGCGTCGAACAACACAGTGGGAATAGCGTAGACGCGAGAGTTGGACAAGTCGGGGAGGGGCTTGGGTGAAGAGCGTGTGGCTTGTGGGAAATGGAGGCGCCCCATTGGAGGCGCAACAATGGCAGTACTTTACTACTAAGGGACTCATCCTACCTGGTGTACCTTTACAGAACGCGCATTCCGGTACACAGGCGGATGGGTCTTCGGCATTAACTTAGGGTGCGTTCCAATTGGCGACTCAACCCAGGTTGAAGTGGGTTTTCAACTCGGGTTCCAGAACTCGCCTGTTTCAAGTGGCCAAACTCGGGTTCAAAGCGGAGTTTGGGGAAGGGTTGTTCGACTCCACTTTGGATCAGGGTTGAACACAGCAGAAGCGAGTTGGGGGACGTTTCGTGTCTGGGTGCTAGGTGGAGTCGTGGTTCCATGTAAACAAAACAAAGCTTCATTGATTCAAACTAAGATT
>JAKZAN010000002.1:1256054-1370586 GCA_023053545.1 Lepidurus packardi
TATGGGTGCAAGGTGCTTTTTGCAAGGTAGGCAAGGTCCTACCGGCAACGCGCGCGTTTGAAAGTGTTTTTGGAAAATGCCTATGCTATTTTTTGGTAATAAGTCTTACACTAATCCCTTTCAAGTTCACATTGCTTGATAACCCCTAAAGAAATGCAAGTACTTCCTACTTCCGTGTTTTTGAATGTCATATAAATAGCGTCGTCCCATCAACTCCTACCAATTGTTATTGCGCTTCCGTGCAGTTTGTTGCAAATTTCACATAGCTCACTTTCAATTTATTTTAAAGAAAATTTTCACCGTTTTCTTAACACGACTCTGTAGTTTGTCTTTTTCAAGACGAAGTACCGTAAAAGATTTTCATTAAGTCATTCAAAAATGTACATTAATCCAGCAGTGTAGTATAAGTGAGTTTTTAGCAAAGCGAGATGTAGTGTCATATAATGTCTCTATAGGTCTATAATTTGTATACGTGTTGTGCTTTGACCTTGTTAATTCATCTTTTATTTTAAGCTCACATAGTTTAAAGCAATAGATTTAAATTACGCGCTTTGTAAACCGTCGTGACCTTTTTTGAACTGCACTGGGAGGTTTGCGAATGTACCCTTTCATTTTCTGGCCTTTTACCTGAATATTACTCTGGGGACCGAGAAGGTCGTCAGGAAACCTTAACATTGGAAGATAGCCGTTAGCATACTGTGAAAACCTCTATACTGTGGTGAAGGGCTTCTTGGCTTTTCGTATGCGATCGGCTACTAACAATTACGCTTTCAGTACTTATACATTCAGCGTAGTTGTAGCCTTTAGTAATTTTGCCTGCTCTTGATATTCTCGTTTTTTCTTTCGAAAAACTCCAGGGGCTTATCTTTCAAGGCAGCGTGCTTTGCTTCTATGTGGCGAAACATTTTCGAGGATTTCATTGACTCGTTTGCTAGCTGCTCGCCACATATAACACACAGCGGGGATGGGCAGTGCGAATCTCCCGTTGCAATGAAACCGTACTTTAAGAAAGACTCTTGATATTTTCGAATAACAACTTTCTTCTTCTTAGCAATCTTAGACTCTTCTGCTGACGCCCAATCATTGGGCCTATCCCTTTTCTTAAAAAAGTTTTCCCACGCTTTTTGTTTATCACTCATGTTGAGGTCCCAGCGTGCTCATAACAACCACGGTGTGACTAAATAGCAACTACGAATAGCGCACGCACAAACCCTGGTGAGGTGTAGTTCACTGTCCCCCATCTGGATTGCCCTAAACGTGATGCTTCTCGTAAAATGCACATTCTCTCCAATGTAAAGGCACTTTCATTGATTGCTCTGGATAATGTTTCTCTTACTTCTAATTCAGCACGTGGCAATCAGCTGTTTTAAAACTTCTCGTAGTAAGAAAGTTGTGCTCCAGAGCAGCCACAGGAAAATGCTAGGAATTACTCTACTTGTATGCCCGTATCGCGACCCACTTCCTATCAGTTCGTGACCCACCAGTGGGTCGCGACCCATAGTTTGGGGACCGCTGCCTTAGAACACCGTAAAGAAATCGAAGTCCTGTCACTTTGATGTGTGGAAAAGGAGGAGCCTAACAGCGTGATAACGTCGGCAAACAAAAAAGTGGAAACTATAGACAGAAGAAAATCCACATTTGGTGAAACTAAAGAGGAGCCGCGGTAGTGAGGATCAGAACTAAATGCTTTCTGAAGATCTAAAAAGGAGAGTACAAAGGAATTTCGAATGTCCAAAAAGAAGCAAAGATCGTATAACAAGAAGTTGGGATAAACACCATCTTTTGTAGGACGAAAAGAAAACTAATGATTACAAAATGATATTCGGATGCCCGGTATTTCACAAGTTTTTCCTCTCATGTCACAGATTGGACTCCGAATGGGCTGCTTCTGGCGACTCTTCATTAACCCGTGCCATCTCCGGCGTCTCGTCAGTGGGTATACTGTCGCTGTCGTCCCCACTCTCTTCTCCACTACATAAAGAGGCTTCCTCGGCAATAACTGGCTCATCATCCAGATCTCTGGGGTCAAAACCGGCGACGTATTTTTTTAGTTGGCTGACATGAACCGGGAAGATCCGTTGCCGCCTCCGAGTCTGCCGGCACGGTAAATCTTGCACCAGGAAAGTGACTGATGTCACCTTTTTTGCTATTATGAAGGGGCCAATGTATTTCGGCATGAACTTCGGACATTTCCCCAACCTTTCTTATCTTACGCCGTACCAATACGAGGTCGCCAGGTTCCAGGATCCCCTGTTGACGATGTCGATTGTCGTACTGCGTCTTCTGCTTGACCTGCTGCCGACGAGCGTTTTCCATACTAGCGCAACGAGTTGCTTCAACCCGGTCAAGGAAACTTGAGACGTCTTCATTAGAATCCTCCGGCCAAGGGAAGCGAGTTTCCTCCGGTAGGATTGGATCCCGACCGTATACGAGCTGAAATGGGCTGAAACCGGTAGTATCTTGGACAGCCGTGTTTATCGCAAAGGAGGCTGCTTGTACATACTCGTCCCATCGGTTTTGATCGCGCCCTATAAATCCCGAAACCACTTTGATCAAGGTCCGGTTTACTCGCTCACAGAGGCCATTGGTCTGCGGGTGATAGGCGGCTGCCATGGCATGCCTGATGTGGAGGCCTTCTAGGATTTCTTCCAGAATTTGGGCAGTAAAGCCAGTACCCCGGTCACTGACGAGTTTACTTGGTGTCCCATGTCTCAGGATTATTTGGTTTAGAACAAAATCACAAACCTCTTGGGCGGCAGTGGTAAAAACAGGCCGAACTTCAACCCACTTTGTGTGGTAGTCAATAGCCACTAACAGGTGTCTGTAACCCCGCGTGACAGGCAGGGGGCCGACATGGTCTATTCCGATCATGGCAAAGGGTTTTGGCGGTGGGTCTATTGGAGACAGTAGACCCTGGACGAATCCCGGTGGCTGCTTCCTAAACTGGCAGCCGGTGCAACCCGCCACATAGCGACGTACTGTTCGGGATAGCCTTGGCCACCAGTACCGGCCACGTGTTTTCTCCAGTGTCTTGGAGTAACCAAGATGTCCTCCCGCTGGACCATCGTGGCACTCACGCAATACCTCCTGGCGAAAAACGCGCGGTAAAACGAGGAGGAGTTTTCTCCCTTTTCCGGAGTTTACCCGATATAGCACTCCACGGTGTAGCTCGTATTGCTGCATCCAAGTATTTTGCTGGTTAGTGGGGCTAGGGCAAACGAAGGCGGTCATAACCTGCGAGAAAGAAGGGTCCGCATGCTGGTCTATTGCCAAACTTGAGCTGGGTATGTTGGTCAGCATAGCGCACGCGGTCAGCTCGCCTGGGGGGGAGGTGTCAACGGCTGCCCCTGAAGGAGCTCGCGATAACGCGTCGGCAACAACATTGGCTTGACCTTTACGATGCTTGAAGACAATGTTATGTTCTTGGAGGCCAAGTACCCATCTGCTAAATTTGGCGTTGCACTGTTGTTTGTGGAATAGGTACGTTACGGCGGTATTGTCGGTCAGTAATGTGAAACGATGTCCAAACACGTAAGAGCGGAATTTCTCTACAGCCCAAACAACACAGAGACATTCCAGCTCGTTACTGTGGTATTTTTCCTCGGTTGGTGTCAATCGCCTACTAATGAAAGCCAGCGTATTTTCTTTGCCATCTTTCCGCTGGAGTAGAACCGCCCCTAGGCCCTCGAGGCTAGCATCGGTGTGAATTTCAATATCCCAGCCCTCGCGGAAATGTCCCAGCACAGGGGATTTCGTCAAAGATTCTTTTAACCTCAAGAAGGAATCCTCGGCCTTCGAGGACCACGTCCAGCATTGTCCCTTCTTCAACAAGGTGTACAAAGGGCGAGCAGTAGCGGCGAATTCCCGAATGAATCTTCGATAGTAGCCCAGCATACCCAAAAAACGCCTGAGACTCTTTAAATTATGTGGTCTTGGGTACCGAGAGTGGGGACGACAGCGACAGTATACCCACTGACGAGACGCCGGAGATGGCACGGGTTAATGAAGAGTCGCCAGATCAGCCCATTCGGAGTCCAATCTGACCGCATCCGTAGCCGACGAGGGGAGGGAAACTGGAGAAGATCAAGCTCCGCCCGAACGGGAGGCAAATGGACAGGGTCGCCATCTGAGGCACCACCGTAGACCAAGGCGTTACGACGATTACATCACTTACTAGGTTTCCCATATTTGTTGCCAGCTGGGGCCAGGGAGGGGGTTGGACGTTGTCTCATACAGTAACGCAGCCGCTCCCTCTTCATCCGAGTCACTTTCGTGGTTTTGTTTCTTTGACGCACGCGTTTGGGGCATGTTGGAGCTGGTGGATTTAGCTTCCTCTTTGGGACTACGGGTACGAGGCGGATACAATATGCAGGGTAAAGTGGGACTGTGTTCCTGTCACCAAAGCAATTTTAAGGTTCTCCAAGCTTCGTACTCTTTTTCAAGGAACCCTACAGCACACTATTCCCAGGACTCCTACGGTCTTTATGAGCTCACAGCTACTGTCCACCAGTTCAGATCCCACTCTTGACACCAAATTTGTGACGGAGTGAGTTGTCGACTCGGTTATAGGATTTCGACTGCTGTATTTGTCCAAAAGACCCCCTATCCCCAACGATAACAACAACCCTCAGGCAGGAGCGAGGCCTCTCGCTACAGTATGTAGCTTTATGGAATTTTGTTTCCGACAGTGCTTTACTCGTTATGTAGTACATTAATGTGTCCAGCTTAATGAAACCCGCTAACGATGAGCAATTTTTGTATTAGGTAGCTTAACATGGCTGCAATGCTTTTCGGAAAATGTCAAAGTTCTACGGGATTGAGCGATTTGTTTCTTTTCATCTTATCTGTGTAATCTTTTGATTCCAATCTCTAAGTGTGTAAGGTTTCGCGTCAACTATTCTTCTCTTCGTGAACAATTGGAACTTGGTGCGTCTGTTGATCTTCCTGGGCGTGATTCTGTTCGTGAAGCTCTAAATCAATAGCTCCATTTCAACTTTGCTGTTCAAGACGGTCATTGTCTTCGAATGTTTGGTTTTCGTGACCAACACCTGATTGGGTCTGGGGCGTTGCTTCCATTTCAATAGCTGTCGCCACCTCCTTTAGTTTGTCTTTTATTTCCGTTTTTTTTTCATTCTTGGCGACACGAACCGGTCGACCTGATAAAAATTTGTTTTTTAGAAACTTTACTATAGTAACTAGGGTTAGGATTTACGTTTATCGGTGAATACAAAAATGAGTTTCTCCAAGTTCAGAAACGGTAATTCGATGCAAGTTGACACGATGAAAGCTAAGCCCATGGCAATAGTCACGTGGGAAATGTAAGTGAGAGCCTAAAAATGATTTAAAAACCTCGTTTGCTACTCATTATGAACACAATTACCATGTCAGTGGGCGTGTAGTAAAAAGCAAGACGTGCATGAGCATTATACACGTCAATCCAGTGCATATGCGTTAAGTACGTGGTGTACGTGAGGCGGCTTAGCGGCACGAATCCTTCCCACGAGAGAAACTGGTCAATGAAACCTGTAAATGAGGACAAAAACGTTAGCCTTCGATCATTCTTATTTTAAAGTACTTTTTGAACATTAAAGTTTCTTAGTTGTACCTCCATAACCGTGCACACAAGCGAAAACCACACATCCTAAGATAAGGGCCCAGGTAAATCGATGCAATCCAGCATAAGCTACTCGTACCATTAAAGTAATGTGCGGGGTACGACTTTTAAGTTCATAGTCATACATGCCATACACAATCATTAAACCCAGTGTTATGGATATCGCCCAACCAGCGATCACCGTCAACTAAATACGGATCAGAACAGAATTTTTAAGAACACGTTTTCTAAAATGTTCAGGTTATATATTACCGAATGCAATTTCGGGGGTTTTCCTCGAGTTTTATGTAAAGCCCAGCCAATGAAAATTCCAACCAAATAGGGAGCAATACGGCACCAAGGTTTCTCGTAGTACAATTTAAAGAAAGATCCGCCATTGACGTCACTAAAAGAGGAGCGAAATAATGTAATATGTCATTATCGCGAAATATGTACAGCGAAAGAAGAGACAATATTTCTAGATAATTTTTTCTTACTATCGCCTGTTCATCAAAGTTGGTGCCAACTCGTTCACACCAACAATAGTTAGAGTTGCTAAAAGGAATCCTGCGGTTACAAAGCCCAACCATGCTAAACCTGCACGACGCCATTTCCATAGCGGCCAGATAATTAACGGGGTGATGAGGAACATTTGCATGTCATTGGCCATGTACCAAGTCTCTCCCATACACTATTTTCGGTTAGAGTAAAAGTAAAATGTATATATTAGATTTGAGATCGGGAACATTTTAGCTTGACAGGATAAATGGGTGGGACTTACAGTGCCAGATTCGAAGTTATTGTAGTATAACAGGTACTTATACCAAACCTTTTGACAGCCTTTTGATTCTGCCACTAACACCCCCCAGTTCGGTCCATTACCCACATACTTATGTAAAGTAGCGAGAAAGGCCAGGATGAGAGCGTAAACTGGTGTTAAACTGGAGATTAAAATAGACTTGAAGAAATTTTCGAAGCTGACTAAAACTGTGTGTACCGGAGATAGCGATGAACATAGTACATGACCACATTAAACCTGCCATTGTTGCGGTCCAACTCTCGCAAGAAAAGGTAGGATAGTAGTAATCCACTGAGGAAGAAAAACGTGTCCACGGCTACACTTCCGTTTGCTACTACCTGAGCCGTCCAGCTTGATGTATCCTGTAAGTTAAGATAGTTTACTTAAGATAATTTAAGACAATTCAAGAATTGCGTATGTGCTCATTCCATTCAATAGTAGTCGATAAAAAAGTAACTTACTGTTGCCAAATCTCTGATGTTGGCGTTGGGGTAGCTGATGGTTTTCATGTACAAGTGACCAAGAAACACCCAAAGCATCGAAATGAGTCGAATACCTAAAGCAAAGGACAAAGTATTTAAACAAAATTAGGATTCAATCATTCTCAAATACCGTTCAGGCAACGCAATTGCCCTTCACCGCTAGCTTCGAGAATTCTAGATCCGTTGCTAAGAATTGAAAAGCAAATCAAGAATCGAACTGTCCAGCATGGTTTCTCTACTGCTTGCTCGCGAATAGTGTTGGGGTTGTGGGTCCATTGCTTCCATCCGTCATAAGCAGTACCGGCCACCAGACAGGCAGCAATTATGCTTAAGATCGTGCTGCAAATTAATCTTGTCATTACAACTTTCTTCGGTAATACATATAAAGTAATAGTTACATCATGGCTATGTCGCCCGCTTCAAAATCAGGAGAATCGGCAGCAGTCATGCAACTTTCTTCAGCCACGTATGGTACGATTTGAATGGGTCCTACGGCGTTGCTACCGATGATATCTGCCATTGCTGCAGCCAAGTCATTGTGGTCGCAGCTGTCCGGCAAACAAAAAGCTATACTGGGTAACGTTCCGGACAAACCCGTCAGTCCCGTGTTCCAATCCTAGAAATTTTGTAGGGATATTATTGTATTCGGATTTATTTCTTAAACTGAAATGGTACACACAGTCTACTTACAGGGTTCACTTCGGGGCCATAGCTTGTTAGCAAACGCAAAATCGAGAAAATCGATCGGGTTTGATGGACGTCTTCGGAAGTTGTCGTCAAATCAGCTTTTTTTGCTTGGATTCCAACTGTACAATATTTGCCATTAAATCTGTCGGTCTGAATTTTCAAACATTGATCGAAGTGGCCCATGGCGTGAACGTTACCACTCCAAATGCCATCGGGCATTTTCCCAGTTGCATCGTACACTTGTTAAAAAAATCCGTAGCAAAATAAGTTTTAGCGTCGACTCGTTTTACTCAATTTTCTGTTTTTTTTTTCTTTCTTTAAAAATGCTTACTTTCCCATGCCCATCCTTTGAAGTTTGCTAGGCCTTTCGCATAGTAGTTACTGTCCTTGTTGCATTGCGCACTAACGTTAGCTTTACCGCCAGCAGTGGGAACGAACCAACGCGCCAACCGATTCAGAATCACGGATCCAATACCTATTTTGCTGTCTTGCGTTATTGGTTGGCCACTTTGCGTTAAGTTGAGAATCCATTCCTTTGCCATCTGCAAGTCCTCCAATTCTTCCGGATGCATGACGTCGCTAAGTTCTTCCATTACAGGAAAGATTTGACCCTGAACGAATCTCGCGCATGTCGCGATACCCAGCAACGTCCGAAACAGCCTTGTTGGCTTCATAATTGGTCTTCTGGAACCATTGAAAGTATCAAACATTCTAATTGCTTCAAACTTTTACCTCTGTGCACATCTCCGAAACGTAAAAATTGGTTCTATTATATCTATACAATTAAATTAGACTTACAATTGTTATTCAGATTTCGACACTTCCGAAGTCCCTTACTGTGTTTCATGAAAGTTTCGAAACCGACTGAGATTCCAGAAAAATTTTTTTACGGCTTGATTCTCTAGATGAAGTGTAAAGTCCTCTACAATGGCTATCTCAATTGACAATTTTTATTCCTAATTGATAAGACAGTTTGGGGTCTAAAAGATGTCTTATCCTAACATAACGTTTTGGAAGGAAGTTATAGACACGTGATTGTTATTACGTAATTCTGAATTCCATGGAATTTGTACCGGTTTATGGACTTGACTTAAAACCCGGACAACGGCCAGTAAACATCTATCAAATGCTATCAAGTTGTATTACGATTTCTCCGAAATGCGAACTAAAATGCGAATCAAACGCGAAATGCGAAACGAGTGTGTTTTCAAGTGCTATCAACTCACCGATTTTGTACAGGTTGGTCTCGCCTGGCCCGGGCGGGACCCCTCCTTTGCTTTACGAATGTTCGTTGAAATCTCATTTTATTATATAAGTGAGTTAGTTTTTGAATTAATTGCACTCCGAAAGGAAAGTCCTTTTATTGAAGTTTAATTGAGCTTATACAGCAGAGAAAAGCTGAACATCAAACTGGGAAGTATATTATTCGTATATACGAAATCTAAATAAAGAGATCTTTACGTAGATTTCATACATACGAATGCATACTAATTTCATAGATAATTTTCTTGTATAGGCTATACAAGAAAAATGAGTTTCGCCTGGTGGGTGGTACCCTTCTGGTACTCAACTTTTCGGTTGACTGTTGTCATAGTAACAACTTTTCGGTTGACTGTTGTCATAGTAACAACTTTTCGGTTGACTGTTGTCATAGCTCTCTCCGTCGCAATGAAATCTACCCCATGCTCTTCTTTTGAAGACATATTCTACCAATTTACTGTTTTCTTTTGTTTCAGGCATACGCAATTCAGTTGCGAACTGCAAGAAGTTCCTTTTAAACAAAGACGACAGTTCCGTGTTTCCTTTTCCGAGACAAAATATATATCTGCATCGATAAAATTATCTCCGAGCCAACGTCCCTTTACTTTTCTGAACAGAATCTCATTTTGGTAATCATTAGTTTTCTTTTCGTCCTACAAAAGATGGTGTCTATCCCAACTTCTTGTTATACGATCTTTGCTTCTTTTTGGACATTCGAAATTCCTTTGTACTCTCCTTTTTAGATCTTCAAACTGATCCTCACCACCGCGGCTTCTCTTTAGATTCACCAAATGTGGATTTTCTTCTGTCTATTGTCTTCCACTTTTTTGTTTGCCGACGATATCACGCTGTTAGGCTCCTCCTTTTCCACTCTTCAAAGTGACAAGACTTTGATTTCTTTACGGTGTTCTAAGGGATTCAGTCTTTCCAAGTGTTTTTCTTTTTTTCGGGTTACTCCGCAAACGTTATTTGTTGATTGTTATCGTATTTTTTATTTCTTATGTCCCAGTGACCTTCCTGTTTTTCTTTGATTGAGAACTATCTTCTGAACACCATTGTGACCACACTGCCCCCTGCAGAGATTGGTTTTTCTTTGTCGTCGTATCTTTCTTAAACTTGTTCTTCCAGCTTTGTGACTTTACATTCTTCTCTGATAAGACCTCAAAGAAATTATGGATCTGTTACTTGGCTACCTTTCTTCGCTACAATGATCATATTGATTGTATGCAAAAATTAGCGTTCCGTGTTCTTTCTCCACTTCCGGCTCGAATATCCATCATAAAAAGCATTGTTCCTCTAGTCTTATGAAAATCTTCAAAGCACGGATCTTTTCCTTTCAGGTCTTACCTGCTTTTCCTTACAGAGACGCTAAACTTTGTTTCAATGACTTGGGACAACACATATTATAATGGTCTCCTTCCCTTTCTCTATAACATAAAATTTTGAAGTAGGAGAAGGAAACGTTTTACGAACAAGATAATTAATCTAGTATATCGTAGCGTTTTGATCGTCTTGAATGGCCCAAGAAGTTAGCTGAAGACGCTGATATGGAGCAAGGTACAGCGATCGAGAACGTACCACAACGGGGCGTCCAAGCTCCGGTGTGGACTTTAGAAGCTGGTGGTAAGTGTATTCTAGAGAATAGGGTTGCAATCGATTACATGTTTCTTCAAATTTCTAGGGCAGCTTCCAACAATGCTCTACCCATGTTCGGGCGAGTTAATATAACAGGGTCCACATATGTACCCGTTTTGAAAATCAAGGAAACTTTTCGCGAGAACCATCGCCATCGGTGGACATCGATACGTTAGAGGTAAAAAAGTCCAATTTATAGTTCGTGAGTCTTGAAGCGTGCGTTTATAGTTCATGAAGCTTGCGATCCTAAATCTTGCATTCTTGAATTCCGTGACCTTGAATATCTAGTTCTTGATTTTCCTGATCTTGCGTTCTTGAATTCTGTGATCCTGAATCTTGTGTTCTGCATTCCGTGATCTTAAATCTTGTGTTGTTGAATTCCGGTATTTTGAATTCTGCAATCTTAAATTTGCCCCCCCCCCTCCCCTACTTTGTAAAGTATTACCTGCCCAACGGCATCAAATTCCTCTGAAGGTGTTTGAAAAAGGAGTCTTGAATTCTGCCATCTTGAATCCCAATCTTGAATCCCAGCCTAGACTAAAGAGGAATGAGAAAACCCTACGAATAAATGAAAAATTTCCACTTGAGAAAACTCCTTTTGGAGCGATATTATCAAAGGAACAACTTGCCCTTCAAAGAACCTTCCCAAGTGATCGGACCAGCTCACAAATTTGTCGAGACGGAATATTAGCGCAAACGGAACTCCATCTCAAGCCAACCATAGCCTACATGATCAAGCAGATATTCATTTTTCGAAAATTGAGTATTAAAACACTTTACCTTCAGTTATAAACGCCATGGACAAAACTAGTGAATCACGTTAAGGAGTTTTGTGCCAATCAGTTGTTGGAGGCCTTAACCGGAAGCAGTGGAGACAATATTGAAGAGCTGTCATTACTAAAGAACTTTTGGGAAAGTAGAGATATACTGATGCTGCATCCGATCCGAGAAGCCCTTCAACGCTGTCCGAGGATGAAGAGAGTCAATCTAGGAATTGATAAGAAATCTGATTTATCAAAGATCTCCATAGGTCCTGATCCTTCCACTCCATTATCCTCCACTGATGAGGAAGCTCTGAAAAAAATATACACTTGGCTGTGTTCAAAATAGTTTTAAGTGTTCCTATGCTTCAAACTTTATCTTCCAAGTATTCCTTTTACCACTGGGAAGAAATTGTTACATTCCATGCTGTTGCAGACAAGGCTGAAAAATGGCCAGGAAAAACAAACGACAATGAATGCAATACTTCGTTAACGTAGAGAACGAAAACTAGAATACCGCCTTAGGTACGTAAAAGATCAGGTGCACGAGCTTTGGTTCCCTGTGTAAATTACGAATTTAATTCTGTGGAAAGATCAAATAGCAATTTTGAAAGCTATTAATCAAAAGATGTGTATACTCTAGTGGATGTATGCCAACTCGCAGTAACAAATTTCGCCCTTAAGTACCCCATTCAAATTTTCTTCATTAATACAAGGCCAAATCATTATAGCACGTTCCAACGGTTTTCTATTGTCTCAAATTCCCTTGAGGCAAAAATCTTTATTCTTAGTTTATTTTGCGAATAAGAAAGCTGTATAGTTAACCCGTCCGATACAGCCTTAGTAGGTAAGTACTTTTAGCAGACATGTTAGTGTCGCTCTGCTAATTTCAGCCATTTCGTTTGTAATCATAGCGTATTTAAACGAAATTTCACTCTCGGAACCGCTTACAAGCAGCATTTCGATGCTCACTGCAGGTTTACGTTATATTACATTACAGGCCTCATTGAAGGGTTTTTATATTTTCATTTTTATTCTCATTTAATGTTTCTGTCCTACTTACGGTTATGGTCACCTTAGCACCACTACTGCAGAAAGGAGTTTTTCTAGTCTAAGAAGACTTAAACTTGGCTCAGAAACTCCACTGCGGAGGAAAAGCTTACAGGATTAGCTCTCCTTTACATATACAGGAGTCTTCACATATCTCCTGAACAGGTTATAGATGTCTTCGCCGGGAAAAAACATCGGCCGACAGATTTCTTACTGTAATATTTTAGATTTCTAGGTCTTCCCACAAAAAAGTAGTTTTATGTAGTTTTGATACAGTGAGTTGCTTGAAATGGTCTTGTATTTGCGTTATGTGAAGCTGAAAATGGATGGGGGTTGTTTGAGGTTTATCTCTGAAAATTGTCAAATATAGCAGAGCTAGAAGTTCGATAGTATTCGAACAAGGAGGTACTACTCCCTTCATCCTTCCAATTTTTTGCGAAGAATTATAACAGCGCCCGACTTTCACGTTTCTCATGTGACGGACTTGACAGTAATGTAGCTAACATGAATAGGAAGAGCAAGGCTGCTAACTTTTTCTTGTTTATTTACGTTAATTCATTTATAAGTTGTAAAAATGCTGGTTTAAGTTTGTTTTGTTTCAAAATCTAATATCTAGATAGGATTGACAAATAAACAGGTTGGCAACAGGTTTTCAAACCTACGCCTGCTTTCAATAAAAAAAAATGCTTTTAAATTCAGGTATATGCTTCATATCACGTATAAAGTGTCTTGTTAATTAAGCTAATGAGCTAATTGTGGCGAATGAGACGAAGAAATAGTGGAAACACAAAGAAATAATTTGGGTGAGGTGAAACATTCAATTTAGAAATTTTGACTTTAGTATAAAAATTAGTAGGAGAGCCCAGTCTAGGTAGCTCCTAGTTGGCAGAGCAGCACAAAGTATGTCATAACAAAAGCTAACATCTAAAAATGGGGTGCAGAGCAATAGGTTAGGCTAAGTCGTTCATAAAAGTTCGGTTCAGTATAGTTTTCTTACCCCTAAGAGTAAAGGTTTAATGTCGATACATTATGACGATATATTTATTGACGATATGAAGTTATAACAATGTGATGTTATGATTTTACGTTTCGAAAGGAAGGGCTGCATAACGAAGACTTGGATGCGACTTTTGCTACAAGTAGGAATCCATCAGATCAAGATGATCAAGGCATTTTGGCTCAATCACAAATGACCTTAACCACATGGCCAAGTTAGCTTGACGCTCCTTTTTTTCCACTTATCGTAGAAGCTTCCCCGCAATATCCTGTGTAACATGTTGTTCTTGTTTCTTATGGCATGGTAATTTTTTGCTGTAAGGGACTGAGATGCAATACAATTCGTTCAATTCTTGCCTTGACCAGCTTATGTTAGTTACATATGGTTGCAATCATATGGTTACATATGGCTTTGTTTGCTAATGAAAGGCGCCAGTTTGGCGCTCAGGAAATGGCTTTTCGAAAAGAGGAAGGAGCAACAAAAAGCGGTTATGGTTTTTAAATTGACGTAAAATAGCAGTGTTCCTGTTTGTATATTCTGCGACACGTAAACGTCTTAAGACACATTTCCACACAAGAGTGTATACTAGTTAGCAATGTCAATTCGTTCTAGTCTAATGAACCTCTACGTGTGCCAATTAAGCCAGTTCTTACCATTTTTAAGAACGATAACAGGCTGTCAGTTGTCGCACTGTGCAACATGGGTTTGTGTACTAGTCGATTTGGCTCCAACTTTTAGATAACGTTCAGATCTTTCTAAACAGGCGTTTAGAAAGAGGACTATTTTTAATTTCTCGTTCGAAGGGAATATTTTAAATAAGAAAGAGTAATTTTGCTCTTAAAACGTAGCATTATTTTATATCTATCTTACTTACTGCATATACAACCTACACAGTATGTGAATATATGGACCTACACATGTATTTAGGTACCTATTTCCGATTTTCGGTTATAAGAATCGCCGTTTAAAAGAATCCAAATTCGCTGGACAAACGTAATCACTATAATCGGCAACTACTGTATATGTATGTATTTTGTACTGTGGTCGCTATCGTCACCACCCGCTTCTTCTAACGCTTTCCTCGGAATGATACTCGCTTTTCAGAAGGATAATTTAACTTACCGTAAGTTTTAATCATACGCAACTCCCCTTACACACTGTAGTGGGTTGTTGCGTATGATTCAAATGTACAATAAGTTAAATTAGCCTTCTGAGAAGCCCTATTATTCTGCTGAAAGAAATCAACCACTCGTGGTGGAGCTAAGTTACACATTGCTGACGTAGAAGGTACTGATAACAGGGTATAAAATGGTACGAATGTTTTCGGTGGCCGTCAGTTTTTAACCAGTTGTTCTCTGACTTGATCATGGACTAAACTGAGCTTCTCGGTGGTTTTAAGTTGAATCTGGAAAATTAGACATAAACTAAACTGTTGACTACGTGACATTTTAAAGGGGAAATTGACACAAGAATACTAGAAGCACAAAACAATCCTGAAAGCGACGATGGCAACAGAAAGCGGTCGCGAAGGTAAGACAAGTTTTCGTCTATTTAAAAAACGTGTAGTTTAAAATATAACTTATTACTTTAAAGTGGTAAAGGTTGAAGATTTGATCGTTGCAATGAACAATGTGACCAGCCCAGCCGCGATGTATGACGACTTTCGGATTACAATGGGCGCCAACTTCAATTGGGAGCAACTCCTCAGCCCAGCCCCTCTGGGAATCAGTGTTGTGGGTGATCTGATGGTCGTGGCCTCTACCATGTCTGATTTCCGGTTGGACGAGTCTGGCGAAGAAAAGCAGTACAAATTCCTGAAATATCCTGAGAGCTTTCGAGCTTCGCTGGTGCAGGTCAGCAACAAACGTCAGTAAACAAACGTGATATGTTACTTTTGACCCGAGTCTCCTCTATGAAAATTACGTGGCGTGTTGAAAAGGTCTGGCGAATAAAGATTATTTTTTTAAAGAAAAAGCTTCACTCATTATTCGTTATGCTTGATCTCTTTTCCGTAAGATGCTTTTTAGGAGAATCTATTTTGTCGTATTTCTTAATATGCCGTAAGAAAAATACTAGAATAAGAAGAGAATTGGGCACAAACCACGCACAAAAAAACCGTCAATGAACAATGTACTTTTTATTTTTTCATCTTAAAGCTATATTTGATCGTTTACTCTTCAGCCTATAAAAGGAACTTATGCGTTAGATAATGAATTAAGTAAGAAAAAATAATTTTAGATGCCGTTGCTGCAAAACATGGATAATGATAAAATACACATTCTACAAAATATAATTAATATTAATATAATTTAATATAAATATAATACATAAAATCTAAACATAATGTATATAAATAAATGTTATTAATTTCACTTAATTTCACACATACAAAAGCTTCCGTCCGATCACTCTATTGGCGGTAATGGGAAAAATCCTCGAAAAAATAATGACACAAAGGATAATACAATATCTTGAACACAATCGACTCCTATCAGACCACCAATGGGGTTTTCGCACGTCACGCTCTACAACTGACGCTATGATAGATTTAAGCGACCAAATTCTAAATGGCTTCGACCGACAAAAGGTCACATCAGTCCTCCTACTAGATATAGAAGGGGCTTTTGACAATGTCAACCATAAAAAACTCTTACAGATTGCAAATAAAAAGAAAGTTAACCCCTTCATTATAAATTGGCTGAAAAGCTTTCTTTCAAATCGACAAATCTATGTACAAATTGACAATTCAATAAGCCAAAGATACTTCATATCCAAAGGAGTCCCTCAAGGCTCCCCTTTGTCTCCGATTTTATTTTTGCTCTATATAGATGGAGCCCTGAAATTACTTAGAAGCAAACGTATCCAAATAAGTGCTTTCGCTGACGATTTGCGTTTAGCTGTTACAGGTTCCTCTGGACAAGTTAATGTCAAACTGCTAAAAAATGCCATCAACGCACTAGAGAAATGGAGTATGAGTCTAGATCTTAATTTCAACCGGAACAAAACAGAACTAATACATTTTTCGAGAAGATACGTACCGGATACAACTACACTTAAATGGGGAGAAGTCGTCATTACTCCACAGACGCAAGTCCGATATCTTGGCCTCATCTACGACAATAGACTAACTTGGAAGAACCACGTCGCGAAACTTTCATCCGAAGTTAATCAAATACTACAGCGAATTTCAAAACTGGCACACGACTACAAAGCAATTCGGAATAATCAATTAAGAACACTTATTTTAGCAACGGTATATTCAAAGATCTTTTATGGACTGCGGGCTTGGTGCAACCTTAATATAGCTAACTCATCCCCGCTTAAACATATTCATCGCCAAGCTCTAATTTTAATAACGGGAGCTCTGAAAACATCCCCAACAACAGCACTTGAAGTAGAAAGTGATATCTTCCCTCTAGAGCTTATGACAAAACAACGAATTTCCAAATACGGACTTACTAAACCTCAACTATCCCAAATGAACGTCGTCCCTAAGCACCCTAGGTATGTTCCTTGTTCAAGTCGAATAAACACCTATGTGTCGTCTTTGAATATTCCAAGTTCAAGTAAAACAAAAAGCTTAGAACTAAAGAATTTTTTTCGCCAAATATGGATTAAAAAATGGAATGAAAACCCCTCCACACTTCAAAAATTAGGTATATTTCCGGACCCCAATCCAATTTGCAAAACCAACTTAGATAGGTTCACAATATCTACCATGATCCAACTACGTTGTGCCCATTTTCCAACATTAGTCTACCTCCACAGAATTAAAAAAGTGGATAAACCTCTGTGCCCATGTGCTGCCCACTTTAAACAAGACCTACAACACATTTTTTTCCAATGCAGATGGCTAAATAAATCAAGAGCGATACAAATAAGAGAACTCTCTAAACTAAAGATCCACTACAATGCCGAACTTTTCCTTCGTAATACTAAAGCATTCCCAACAATCATTTCTTTCATAAAAAGTGCTATGTCCATCCTCAAGGAGGAAAGGGCCACATTATAGTCAGCTATAATTGACCCACATGTGAAATGCAATAACGAATAATGGTTTTTTGTGTTACTAATTGTGTAATGCTACCAATCTTGTATGCATCGTTAGATAAGCCGCAAAGAGCAAATGCTCACGCTGGTTCTAAATACAAAAAAAAAAAAAAAAAAAAAAAAAAAATGTTATTAAATTTCATCCATTTCTCGTCACGTTGTATGTTGTTATCATTCCGCCAATTCCGTGTGGGCATCATTCATGGCTGACGCTTAGCATCTTGTACAGTAGCTGGTGTGTAAAAAGAGGTCCAGCTGACTATTCGCAGTCAACAACTGTGGCTTAGTAGAGTTATCTAGTTTGCGTTTTTTTTCGACGCACAGCACAAAAATTTTTACAAGAAGCTATGTACAAACTTGGATAATACGACGGATTATCGCTTTTATGGTAGCACTTGTTCTTCTTGGTATTTTTTACATAGTGTACACGTTTTTGATCAATCATACATCGAATGATATTGCAAGCTCCATCGATGGATCTGAAACCCTGGCTCCCGAATACAAAATGTCCCGAATACAAAACATGTCGAATACAAAATCCATCGTGACCGCACCCGAATTTGACGGGACAACAGATTTTGGCAAGTTCATGACAAGATTTCGATGAGGCCAATTCGTGGTCCGATGCCGCCTGCTTCTGGATTTTACCCGCGTTGATAGTCGGCGATGCGGAAGGAGCTCTCGACAACTTAGCTATTCAGCCAACATCCTATTCCGAACTAGTGGCAGCGCTGCAAGAAGTTTTCCAACCAGCGGAGTCCAGGAGACTGCATCTGACGGAATTCTACAATCGAAAGCTGTCGAAAACGGAATCAGATCATGCTTATGGTAGCGACTTGAAGCGTCTCTTCAAGGCAGCCAATCCAAAGATTACAGACGACGCTACAGTAGAACGGTTTGTTATGGAGCAATTCGTTAGAGGTTTACCTGTCAACTGGCAGTCCCTATTCTACGATGCACAAATCAAGATCCTGGTCACCTGGTTTCACCAGGTTTCGATGAAAACTGAACGTCATGCGAATACCCGAGAAGTCGTTCGGCAGTCGGTGCAGCCAAAACTCATCCCGAGTCGTCAAATTAATGTTAGTGATAAAGAATCCAACGAACGGTCAAGCAAGATACAACCCGAATCCTGGAGTAGTAACCACAGGGGTAAATGATTTGGATGTAAAAAGACGGGTCACATTAGAAAGGATTGCACTTTAGTCTGTGGTAATTTGTAAGATTTCTATTTCAACAAGAAATGTTTCTCGTACATGTATCTTTTATCCTCCCTTATGTTTGGGGATTAGCTGTTGGCATAAACGCCGTATTTGGCACTGTGTGCGGCTGTTACACAACCGCCAGATGTACTGACTATGTCTTGCTGCTCCTGGTTGTCAACCTTTTGCATTATACGTTGTTTTACGTGTTATAGAAAAGCGTTAATGGAGAACGCTTGACGACTATCACGTGGATATTCTTGGCGGTGGTCATTTGGATATTGGCCTTGGTTGTTTTTGTCATTCTTCGATTAGATGAGAGGTAAACATAATATTGTAATGTGGAATTAAAGATTCCGGGGTTTATGGTACATTGCTTCACATTTCACTTCAAGTCAACTCCTGCGCAGTTTTGTGCAATAAACAGTGGGTGCTCTTATCTGGAGATTTATGATGCTCACGACGTTGGGCATTTCTTGTCCAGCGCTGCTCTTTTCTTTTTCTGCTGGGTAAGTTTACTTATTTGATTTGAATTTTTTTATTCAAAATTTTTGGGTTGCAGGCTTTCGTTAGCCTTGACTGTGACTGGTGACTGAAATCAATTGTCAATGACTGGTCAAACTATTTGTGATTTGATACTCTTGTAACTTGTGAATGCTGGTGTTAGCCAAGAATACTGTAACACAAAACTTTACAAATTTAAATGTTAGTTTATAAAGAACGCCTGAATAAGCAAAAGCATTCTCTACTCAAGCTTGCGTTAGCGAAAATGGTCGCTATATCAACTGTTACACCATTACGAGCACTAAAGTCTTTAGCGCTCCAGCTATACCAGGCATAACCTAACCTAACAAACCTTATTAGCTAACTTGACGTAAACTAACCCATCCTTTCCGAACTTAATCTAACCTGATCTGTTTTAACCTAACCAATTCTATAACCCAGGGGTTCTCAGACGTTTTTATTCGCGGCGCCCCTCGGAACATATCCCCAGCTCGCCTTGAAACATAAGCCATATATAATTGCTGCACCTATGAAATTATTGGAATCTTTCGCGGTGCACCAGGGCGTCGCGGCACACACTTTGAGAAACGCTACGGTAACATAAAAAAAATTAATATAACCTAAGTTATTCAAAGTTAGTCTAACTTACGGGTTTGCCGATGGGAACGTCCTATTTGAGATTCCGTTCGCTAATGCAAAGCATAAGGCACCACGCCACTTGTCTTGGCAACAAGCGAATGATGTTATTAGGGACCGATTTTGCAAATACAAGCTTGGTTGGCAAGCAATCTTTAAAGAAAGCTGGCAACACTGCACAATGCAACGCGTTATGCTTTGGAAGAAATTAAATTCTACCGAAATTAAAGGAAGAAAAAGAAGTCACTTACAGTTTACAACAAGTAATACTTGAAATTTTCCAGTATTTTTTAATTAATATTATTATTTAGTGATTTTAGTCTTTCGAGAGCCAAAAAAAGTTATTTTAGAAGTAATTTTCTGTTTTTTGCTGAAATTGGGAGTGTCTGACCAATTTCCTTTCTTAGCCATATACGTAGTTTTGCCCAACTACCGAACAGCTGCGAACGTTTTAGTTTGTTTAGTGAATAAAAAATTTAGTTGGAAAAATTTAACCTTGAACCGAGTCCTCTAATTTCATGTAAGTTTCACGACTACCGGAAAAGTGTAACCTTCAATTGATCTTATTTCATGTAAGTCTAACGACTTTTAAGTTTGTTCATATCATCCGAGCCACAAGGGGTTAAATCATTAACGTTTTATATTAGGAGCCGACCACCATATTCATACGAAACTATGAATAGTGCGAATATAGTTAGTCAGGTCATAATAAGGCATTATCATGTCCCAAAAAATCTTCGCAATGCATTCCCTAGAGATCGCTTATCCAACTATTTTTCATGGCTTTTACTGGTCTGCGAGTTAAGGCTCCCGTACACCCTAGCTTATCGATAGGAAAGCGTCACAGGTGGCACTGATGTTTATTGCTGTTTCACGAAGGCATTGCCCAAGGAATTAAGAAAAGAAATATATAGTTAATTGCCAGTAAATGTGCAACACTTCTATACTTTTGAAGAGTACAATTTATCCAAGAAGTTTGCTGTTGCAGCACAATGTCCCAAATCAAGTCATCAAACTTCGGAACAAGATTTTTCGAAAACGGCTTGTCATATTTGAAAGCAAACTAAAATTAAAGTCTCCTTTTATTAGCACCTAATGCACAACCAAAGGACAGATTTTTAGGCAACATATTTCTCATAGCGGCAAACTCATTTGCAAATTGCTAGTTTATTAGTCATTTTATAAAAATGTGCATGGCTTATGCACAATGTCTTAGCAAGCTCAAGATTACTGTCAATTTTTTTCATTGAATGCACTGGTTTTCTCAAAATCCGAGACAAAAGTGTCTATCATTAACATTTTAGACACGGTATAAAGGCTTCCACAGTAGGATAACACGGGTATTTTCCGGTGTAAAAGAAAGCCATGTGCATCAATAGCCTTTAGTAACTTTTTTGGGCACTGTAAGGTCCAACAAAAAGGTACCGCAAGATATTTACTTGGGCCAGGCCGGATTTGCAGCGTTCTTCTAGCCTGTCTCGTAGTTGCTCAATAATGTAAAGTTATGTACCGAGCGAAAAGAGTTTTTTACGTGTCCGGTTTCTCCGGGATTACTAATGACGGCCACTACAGAGGAAGGGATTATTTATATTTTCTATTTTACTTCTTTAGTGGTGTGCATTGGGCAATGAAACCAAGATCGAATGAGTGATGTTAGAATTGTCTACAACATTTTTAGCAGACGAATTACAAATTGTGTTTCATCTTGGGTTAGTTAGCTTTTAAGTGAATAGAAAGGGTAGCTTTTCCAGACAAGCTCGTAATGAAGCTTTATTTGTATTAGTCTTGTCAAGGACTGTACGCATTGCGCTCAGCAGCAATTTTAGGACTGAGATTTGCATGGAACTTCGATCTTTGATTCGACAAAGCGGTTAAAATATCACCAAAATTGGGTTCAAGAGCCATTACAGATCTCTCGAGTCCAGCGTATCCAGTCCAGATCGCTCGAGTCGAGATCTGCCGAGTCCAGCGATCTCAATCTCTCGAGTCCAGCGTTCTCAGTTCGCGGTCTTGTTCGAGTCAATGTATCATTTACTCCCGCTTACTCAGTGAATTACCATTGAACCTTTATAGCTGTTTGAGATTGTAACCAAAATGTATACACATCAAAGTGTGATTTACTAAGGTACACATAGATGTTTAGGTGTATTTAGGATACTTAATAATTTTATTAGCTGATAGTCTGACTCATGAATTATGACGATATATTTATTGACGATATGACGTTATAACAATGTGATGTTATGATTTTATGTTTCGAAAGGAAAAGCTGAATAACGAAGACTTGGATACGACTTCTGCTAAAAGTAGGAATCCATCAGATCAAGACATTTTGGCGATAGAACCAAGTTAGCTTGGCGCCCTTTGTACTTATCGTAGGAGCTTCCTCGCAATATCCTGTACACATATGATTACATGTGGTTTTGTTTGCTGAAAATGTTTTGTTTTCAGGAAAGTGTTGTTTGAAGAGAGGAGGGAGCAACAAAAAGTGGTTGTGCTTTTTAAATTGACATAAAAAGCAGCGTACTTGTTTGTATTTCTCCGAGACGTAAAAGTCTTAGACAGATTTCCAAACAAGAGTACATTCCATTCAGCAATGCACTATTCGTTCGTCAGTTTTCATCCGTCTAAGTTTCCAGTTTGTTTAATTGTTAAATTTTTATTAGTTATAGAACATTCAGTCTCTTTCTGTTCAGTACACAAACGAAAACGTCTTGCAATGGAATTTACGTGTCAACTGTATAACATTCCTAAGGGTGGACTCACACTGGAGTGCCTAAGCCCTTAAGGATAGACACCTCACAGACACCAACACGTCTACCTGCGGTGAGCAGGAGGTAGAGGCGGAGACTAGGTATTAGTAGGATGTGGCGATACTAACTTGTAAGTACAATGCGTGGCTAGATTTACACAATACTCTGGTCTGAGACAAGGTCATGTGACGAAGGTCAACAAGGATCAAAAGAAACATTCCACAGGGTAATCAATGACAATAACATTGTACTACAAATCTTAGTTATTTTTTCCCAACCTTTCCACTACCACGTGTATTCCTAAGTCATGTGACTATACTCTCGTCATTCGTTGGTCAAACACCCTTTTTGTGACCCTCCTCATTCAATTAACGGGCTATCTATAGCTAGCGACCCAAAAAGCCCACTGCCCGCTAATTGAAGGTAAAGGACGTCATGAGCACTCTCTTAGGGACTTTAGGCCTCATAGGCACCCAGTGTGAGGCCACCCTCATAGGCACCCAGTGTGAGGCCACCCTAAGAAGTACAGAACGTTTTAGGTCTTACGGCCAGTTCTGTCTCTAGAGATCGCTTTTCCAGTTATTTTTTCACGGATTTTGCTGGCCTGTAGTTTAAGCTTTTCGTCATTCTTTTTTTGTGTCCAAAACAAACCGAACTCCTACAGAACGTTCAGGCTAAGTCAAAATGGTGTAGTTCTTTCCATCATCCATACGATTCTACCCTTTTTCGTCAATAGCTGTTTCGGCCACAGTATAGAGGTTTTCACAGTATGCTAACAGGGCTATCTTCCAATGTTAAGGTTTTCTGACGACCTTCTCGGTCCCAGAGTAATATTCAGGTAAAAGGCCAGAAAATGAAAGGGTACATTCGCAAACCTCATAGTGCAGTTCAAAAAAGGTCACGACGGTTTACAAAGTGCGTAATTTAAATCTATTGCTTTAAACTATGTGAGCTTAAAATAAAAGATGAATTAACTAGGTCAAAGCACAACACGTATACACATTATAGACTATTTCGCGTTACCCAGGTTGCACCACGAGGAGGCAGTCTATTTTGGAACCCATACATAGGTGTTTTATAGTATACAGGTTTAATCCCATATACTATAAAATACCCATGTATATCAATGTCTATATGTGTATTTATGTCTATATACGAGTTATCCATTGTGAACAAGCAATGTGAACTTGAAAGGGATTAGTGTAAGACTTATTACCAAAAAATAGCATAGGCATTTTTCCAAAAACATTTTCAAATGCGCGCGTTGCCGGTAGGACCCTACGTCAGCCCAAAACTCCCTAGAGTGCCCGAGAGAAAGGTCACCAGTCCACCGTTTTGTGAATGTTTTGTTCTCTTCTCGAACCCTTTTTCTAGTAGATTAGGAATGCCTACATGGGGGTACATGGGCACAGTCTGGGAATCCATCCCCCATATAAGCCTTCGTACCCTGACATCCTCTTGGGACCGAGAGATTTGTCAGAAAACCTTAACATTGGAAGGATACCCTTGTTACCATACTGTGTAACCTCTATACTGGGGATAGAACCACGTGAGATGACTTTGGCTTATCCAGGTTAGCGTACCTTATAAAACCGCTCACACGAACCTTAGTTTCGTTTCGCATACTATCCAATCAGGAGAATAACACGGGGAGTTTGAGATCTTTCCCGCAATTGAAGAATCTGGCAGTGTAACGGATTTGGAGGATTTGAAACATTTGGAGGTGGCAAAGGAACGGATTCGTAATTTCAATTTCGCGAACATATTTCGCCAGACGGCAAAATTCAATTCGATGGGCTTTTCGATCTTGAGCAACGGAGCTAGAATTTTCCAATCTAGTGGCGAAGGGCAATTGCGTTGCCTGAACAGTATTTATCTCTTCAACGATTGTAAGCCTTTATCCTTTTCTTTAGGTGTCCGACTCATTTCGATGATTTGGGTGTTCCTTGGTCACAGAACCTACAGAAAAACGACAATCTAGTATTTGAGTGCATGTCCACCTCTCAATTGTTCTCAGATTTCAAAATGTTTCTGAAATTAGTATAGCTAAATAGAATTTTCCTTCTACCAAGTTATTACCAAGTTTTCTTTATATGAAGTTGCCATACGCTGACGTCAATCGAATATAACAAAGTTTGCAACAGATGAAGTTTTACGAGACAATTGGAAATACGGATAGCGTGCAAATTCGTTCAATATAAGTGACAAAAGATTTCCCACAGGTGCAAGAAAGAGCCACTATGACTAGGGTGGACAGCAGAAATAGTCGACCAGACAGCTTCATTTTTGCAGGATTGGACGGTACTTTAAGTTGCAGTAGTCCACCAGCGACTGTTACACTTGCTGTTCCAGTACATTTATTTACCTCCTTAAGTAGCAGAAGTTGTCTTAACATCTTTTCCTTGTGATGTCATCCCAAGAAAACTTTTCCCTTACACCTGCGGGAAGTCCCTTTGTCGCCGTCCTGCCACTTATTGTTCAATGGGTTCTCGTTATTGTTCAATATGTCCTCAGAGCCTTTTCCTTGTACTGCTTAGCAGAAAGGACAACTCAACCGTGCAGCTTTTTCCGTAGAAAATTAGCAACGTTCTCGTATCGACAGTTTACTATTGTAATTAATGCCCCGGTATAGTGGAACAGTTAAGGCGCTGCCGTATGGCAAATTTGATTAGAAAATTCTCATTCCCTGTGCAATATAATGAAATTGTGTTGGGGCAGTTATGCATGGATGTATAAATCTATTTTGCCGGCTGATTTTCATTTTTAATAACGGTTTCACTAATTTTTTCCAGTGTTCAAGGTACGAAAATTTTAACTAAATCATTTATCAAAATATTAAGCAGCAGGTAAAGCAGACTCTGTTGTTAAGATATTTTTGGAAAAAATATTTTTAAATTATCTCTTTCCGTTTCCTTTAATTTCTTGTTGTAAAGTTTCTGACATAGTCCCATAGTCCTGCTCTGTTTTCAAAGTGTCAAGCGGGGAACCCCAAAATAATAACGACGAATTAGCACTTGGCTAACGAAAATAGAGACAGACGACAATTGGCAGAACTACACAAAACCAGCGATTTCGGATCCTATGCTCAAAAACATTCGGACAATGAACTTTCAGCAGGTGCAAGGGAAATAACTATAATTGACTAATCTCTGAAGGAAAAAGCTCAAGAAAATTCCCAGCATATAAGGACAGACATACTGGAAAAGCAAGAGCAGTATTCTTTACAAGCCTCTGGTTAACTATTTGAAGTCTAGAGCGTAAGCTGTCTACCATGAAGCTTACCTTCGCATTTTTGCTGTTTGCACTAGCCATCTCCACTTCATGGAGCGCCCCCTCTGACAACAAAGACAAGGAAAAAGATGCGGCCTGGGCAGACTTTAAGGTACAGTACACCTCAAATTGAACTTTCATGACATAAGATAGTCAGATTCAATTTTGTTCATTTCTGCCATTCTATTTCATTGCAGAATCAACACAAGAAGAAGTACGAAACCCCAGAAAAAGAATCCAAGGCTCGTGCCAATTTCAATAGCAACGAAGACAAAATCAAACAACATAACACTGAATATGCAGCTGGTAACCAGTCCTGGTTCATGCGCCACAACCAGTTCTCCGACATGGTACATAATAAACTAGCGCAAAAGCGTTTGATTGCCTGGCTATCTAACACATTTCTTTCCACAGAGTGAGGAGGAATTCAAGGAGACTATGCTAAGACCTGTACCACCAATGGCCAACACATCCCACCCTGGCGCTCATGTGGTACCTTTAATTCAAGACAACAGTCGTCAGCTTGTTGCCGCGGTACATAACTTGCAAAAACTGTAGTTCATCGGATTAATAATATGTAAAAATACGTACAGGTTGACTGGTTGGCTGGTCGGACTAATAAAGGGGTCCGCAATCAGGGTATATGTGGCTCCTGTTACTCCTTTGCGACTATTGGAGTCTATGAGTAAAAGAGCCGTGCACTGGTCTTAAACAACAAATTATAATAATACGGTGTTTTAGATGGTACTATTACAACAAATACGGATTAGATCGTGATTTCAGTGAGCAACAAGTGATAAGTTGCAGCTCTGCTAATGGAAACCAGGGCTGCAATGGTGGATCCGTTCCCAAGTCACTCGAATACCTTATGTTTAACGGCGTTGGTCTCGAAAGTTCCTTTATATACCAGCAATTAAACACCAAGACGGTAATTTTCAAATCATATATGTTTTTACCTCGCAAAATTCGAATTATTCGTAAACTATTAGGTTGTAGCGTGCCAATCGGTTACAAAGACTGGTACTTTAGCAGGTTACGCTTCGTATGCCAGCTCCCAACAACTTGCCAATGACCAAGGAGTAATGAATGCTTTGACTTCAGCTAATGGACCTGTCGCTATTCATATCTACGCAAGTTCTGGCTGGCAGACCTACGGGTAACGATTTCTTTTAATTGCAGACTGAAGTTAAAATTTATTAACGCGGTATTCATGGGCACAGTGGAGGTTACTTTGACTGTGCCTGCAGTGGCAGTCACAACCACGCAGTAATAATTATAGGTTACGGCACTATGGACAGCAAACCGTATTGGCTTGTAAAGAATTCATGGGGTACTGGATGGGGTGCTGCCGGGTTCATGTACCTTAAGCGAGGAGTTAATCATTGCAACGTTGGAAGCGATAACGCTTGGTGGCCAATGTTGTAAAAGCGGAATCTTGGCTACTATCGTGTTTCATGGTAAATCTAATACCATACAATACGAAATAACCTATAACTTTCTGCACTTCAATACACTTGCTCGATACCAAACGAAATTTTTGTATAATTAAACTAATTTAAATTAGTCAGCTTCAAATTCAATACTAAAAACTGTGCTCCGCCAAAATAAATAAATAAAAAATTGCGTGAAAAAACAGATGGCCAAGTCCATGGATCTAGGAAGCCACGTGACCTTGAACCATTTTATTTCTACCTTGTTTTTAAAAAAAAAGAATAAGTAAACGCATATTTTATTGAAGGCAATTGTTTCCTTGCTTTGATAGGTTTATACAAGCAGTAAACTAAAGGGTTTGCTTTTAATTGATTTGCGTATTAAGGTAGGACGCGAGCGATGAAAAGAGAGAACAAAGAGGCTGCTCGAAGGACCGAACAATGGGGCTGTTCTTCCTAACACGTTTTTGCGTCTCCTTCACAGTTACAAGAGTGCGTGACAAATAGTAACTCTACTTGACCATTTCACAAAGTTTTGAAGAAGGCGAAAGGACGTATTACTCGGTACAGTCTTGACTCACGCATCTTCAATACTGCCTTACACCTCTTTTCAGTCACATCTTTTCAATCGTAATTGCTACCATGCTTTAAAGCCCACAAACTAGCTAGTTAGGGTCGGGGTGAGTAGGAAAAGTTAACGAGTCCAGTGTAGAAAGTAGATGTTTGAATCTAACAAACATTTACTTTTCTCCTTAACAACCTTCTGGTGGATGAACCCATTTATGGTCAAGTCTGACAAGCAAGCACTTGAGCCAGATGTTCCACTCTGCACTACGAAGGACAGCTTTGACTATGGTACTTGAAGGTAACTAAGGTCTCAAATAAAAAAATACATAAAATTCATTAGATTTTCTCAAAGAAAAAATTAATTTGTTGTTTATAGGCCTCGATACTTATGGAGAGCTGAATTAGCAAAAGACTCACTTGTAGAGATCTTTCCATTTCAGGATTTTCTGCTAAGCAATCATTGAATTACAAGAGTTAATTGAACTGTAATATATGTATGTTACCGAATGTTGGGTTAACTACGACTGACTTTATTAACAAGGATTGACTCCATATATACAAGAGTACATCGTACAAGTCGAGGTCACTTGGCATAAAGGGAATTGCCAAACAAGGGTCAACAAAGATCATGGCAAACATTCCAAAAGTTAACCCTGACATAACTTAATAGTATAGCTACACTACATTCGCCTCCTTTACGAAAATCTTTCCTCCCTAATGACTAACGGTTGTCCAGGCTCGAAATAACCGAAACGTTCCGGAGGCTGTCTCAGCAGAACAGGACGCAATGATTCTCCTGCTGGATTTTTACGTACGATTGCATCTTCCGTTTCTTGACCAGTCACCTGGTCTACTCTCTCAGGTTCGTTCGAACTAACACTTCCTTGATCAGCCAACTGACCTTCCGATTGCCGATCTGACACATCACTTTGAGGTAAATCAACAGCCGGCTCTTCCACTTCACTGTCCACAATAACCCAATCACTTGTGTCCAAAAGCCGCTCTTCTTGCGTGCTTCTTTCTCTTGATTTCTGTGCAGCCTCAATCTGCAGCAAGACCGTCCACTACTTCCTCATTGTCTTTACGCAGAGACGTACTCTCTTGTTGAGAAGTTGCACTCTCAGGAACCAAATACGGCTTAACATTATTAGAGTGAACAACTTTCCGTCGTCCTGACTGATCATGCTTGATTCTTAACACTTCTTCACTAACTACTTTAATAACCGTATACGGACCTTCCCAAGGACGGTGAAATTTCACATGCTTTCCTCTTTTAGGAACTGTTTTCAGTAACACCTTGTCTCCTAACAAAAATCGCTTTCCGTGCACTAACTTATCATACTGTTCTTTCTGCCGTCCATAAGAAATATGTAAATTTGTTTGGGCCATCTTATACACGTTGATAAGATTCTTCTGCAACTCTGAAGCGTAATCTGTCTCAAGGACTTTACCGTTGTTCACTCCATCCATGTTTGCTCCTTGAAAAATCAAATCTTCCGGCAAACGCAACTCCCGACCAAACGTTAACATAGCCGGAGAAAACTTCGTTGATGACTGAACTCCAGATCGGTAAGCCATTAATACTTTGGGTAACAACTCGTCCCAAGTGTCATCCCCCGCTTCCAACAGTTTGCTTAACCCCGCTAAAATTGTTCTGTTGGCGCGTTCCACAAATCCGTCACTCTGGGGATGATAACGCGTCGTACGAGTTTTCTGGATGTTCAACAACTGGCACACCTCACCCAGCAATTTAGATTCAAAATTCCGTCCTTGATCGGAATGCAACTGAATGGGCGATCCAAATCGGCACACGTATTCATTAAAAAATTTGCTAGCCACTGTTTTACTTTCTTGATCCCGAATAGGAAACGCTTCGATCCACTTGCTAAAAAGATCTCCAACAACCAAAATATATCGGCTACCCTGTGCTGTTTCAGGAAGCGGCCCTAAAATATCCATTGCAACAATTTGATTGGGATGCTCAACTTTCAGATTTTTAAGAGGGACTCTTCTAGTCTTCTGCACCGGGTTTCGTTGTTGGCAAATCAAACAAGTTCGGCACCACTCAGCTACATCAGCTCTCATTCTTGGCCAGTAAAACCGTTCTCGCAGCTTCTCAAGAGTTTTATGAAATCCCATATGAGCTGCCGTTTGGCTACCATGATAAGCCCCGAGAATGATCCGCTTTTGGTTGTACGCCACCAAGGGTAATTAAAAATCTTGCTTACCTTTGGTTTGCCATTTTCTAAACAAACCACCATTCCGAAGACATAGCCTGTCTTTCTATGTCCAATAGCTTCTTAACGTGGGATTTAAGCCATCAGTCGACTTCGGCACACACGCTTCATTCTTCAACCATTGTTTCACATCCTTGAGATTGGCGTCTTCCCTTTGTTGGTCGAGAACCGGGAATGCTTCAAGCTCCGTCCCCGCTACAACCCCATAGTTATCTGCCACTGGTGAAATACAAGGTACTTCTCCATCCTCTTCCTCCTCTTCGTCTTCCAGCTTCCCACATTGAGAACAAGGTTTTCTTGACAAAGCATCAGCGTTAGCATGCTTCTTTCCCGGACGGTGTACAATGGCAAATTGATAATTCTCCAATTCTTGAATCCATCTAAACATCTAACCAGTTGGATTTTTGCAAGTCTTCAACCATGCCACAGCACTGTTATCCGTTC
Source organism: Lepidurus packardi (assembly GCA_023053545.1). Taxonomy (NCBI): domain Eukaryota; kingdom Metazoa; phylum Arthropoda; class Branchiopoda; order Notostraca; family Triopsidae; genus Lepidurus; species Lepidurus packardi. The sequence goes on from JAKZAN010000002.1 coordinate 1,286,412, forward strand.
TTAAGGTAAATGAACGTCCCAAGAGGTAATGGCCAAATTGCGTCATAGCAAATTTTACGGCCAATAACTCTTTCCTTGTAACACAATACTTAAGCTCAGGCCTCGTCAATGACCTGCTAGCAAAAGCTATTGGCTTTTCTACTCCGTCAACAATCTGACTCAGGACCGCACCAAGACCAATGTTACTTGCATCCGTATCGACAATAAAGGGCTTCGACAAATCAGGATAAGCCAAAACCGGAGTTTCAGTCAGCTTTTTCTTTAAGTGACAAAACGCGTTTTCACAGGCTTCGTTCCAGTTAAACACCACATTCTTCTCCGTAAGTCTATATAGAGGCTTTGCAATACCCGCAAATTGAGGTACAAACCTCCTATAATAGGAGGCTAATCCCAAAAACCGGTGTGTCTCATCCCCTGACGTCGGCCGAGGCCACTCAGCAATAGCCAAGGTCTTCTGAGGATCAGTACACACACCTTCTTGGTTAATGACGTGTCCCAAAAACGGAACTGACGAACAGAGCAATTTACATTTAGAAGGCTTCACCTTCAAATTGACTTCTTCGAATCTTCGGAACACTTCACCAAGACTCTCAAGATGCTCCTCAAACGTCTTACTGAAAACAATCACATCGTCTAAGTAAATAAGGCAGATTTGCCATTGAAGGCCTTCCAGAACCAACTCCATAAGGCGTTGAAACGAACTTGGGCCATTACATAACCCAAATGGCATTACATTGAATTGATATAATCCACTGGAAGTTTGAAAAGCTGTTTTTTCCTTCGAAGTGTCCTCCAACTCAAGTTGGTAATACCCGCTCACCAGGTCAAGCGTCGAAAAGTAATTCGACCCTGCCAAAGCGTCTAAGGTATCGTCTATCCTTGGCAGGGTATATGCGTCCTTCGTCGTTAAATTGTTCAGGCCTCTGTAGTCCACACACAAACGGAGAGTGCCATCCTTTTTCTTCACCATGACCACAGGTGAACTCCAGGGACTATTTGACGGTGTAATTACCTGTTGGTCAAGCAAGTCGCTCACCATCTCTTCTAGTTGTGGTTTCCAATGAGCTGGAACCCTTCTTGGGTGAAATCGCCAAGGTGGATTTGACCCCGTATGGATTTCGTGACGCAACAGCGATGTACGGCCAAGTTATAAACACTAACTCAATGTACGGCGATGTACAATGTACAGCGATGTACGGCCGGTTATAAACACTAACTCTATCATTTTAAATTAGCATTGATTAGTAACGTAATTATTTCTAATTACAGTTATCGTGAATGATTGAAAATTCTCGGTTAACCAGCAAGTTAATCAGCAAGACACTCCCTTACAGCAAAAAATTGCCATACAATAAAAAACAAAAAGAATATGTTACACAGGATATTGCGTGGAAGCTGTAACGATAAGGACAGTAAAAGAAGGGGGCGTCAAGCTAACTTGGCCCTATGGTTAAAGTCATTTGTGATTGCGCTGGAATGTGTTGATCTGATGAATTCTTCTAGTAGTAGCAAAAGTCACATCCAAGTCTTCGGTTCGCTGCCCTTCATTTCACAACGCGAAATCGTAACATCATATCAATGCAACATTGCATTGCAGTATAAAATCCCAGAAGAAAATAAAGTCTTGCTTAAGAGCCTTAGTGATTCATTTGCTGTGGAATCGTGTTTTCGCATCGAACTTTTAATACGTCAGCTGGCGACAACAAACCAGATAGCGGTTGGAAGACAACACATGTCAGCCATGTTGGAGGAGGTGGCTAACGACCCGCAGCATACCAGATTTCCAACGTTAGATTATCCTGACCGTGTGTTGTTTACGTTCTATGATTTTTCAGCGAACCGCGCATCGGTAACACTTGATATATTTTCCCCCAGGTTTTACCGCGGTTTACGCCGCAGGGTGCTTATAACCATAGGAATAGCCTAAGGGCCTATTCCCACTAAGCGCATAAGGCCTTATGCTTATGATCATGCTATGCTCCGTGGGCCTACCTGTTGTCATTTGTGAGCCAGTGGCGGAGCCAAACTAATTACGAAGATCCGCCCAATTAGACAGGAAGGTGAAATGTTAGTAAACAAGGGCTATTGAACCATAAACAAAGAGTGAGCTATTTTACCAGCCATGGATATGGCAATTTACTTCTCTTCTTTCCCGGGGGCTATTAATGTGGCTTACCTGTTATTGTTATTGCGGAGGAAAAAAAGCTATGGACTACGTCCTATTGTACTGAAGCTAACCGACTGCAGTTTAGTGAATATAACACCTTCATACCAAACTTGAGACTGAAGGACCCAAGGATGTTTACCGTTTATTTACGAGTGAGCTCGAGCATGTTTGATGACTTGCTGAACAAAATTGGTCCTAAAATCAAGAAACCAGACACGAAATTTCGAAAGGCAATTTCCGTTGGTAATTTCTCTATAAGATATGGATAACTAATAACTAAAATACACTATTAATTGCAAAATATATCTCAACAGGAGAGAAACTCTCGATCACGTTACGGTATCTGGCATCAGGAGAGTCACAGAGGTTCCTCGCCTTTTCTTTTCGATGTGGACACAGTACGATGTGCAAGATTCTACGGGAAGTCTCGGTTGCGATCTACAATTCTTTACTAGATGAGTACCTCCAAAGTCCTGACAGTGTAAACTGGAGATCAGTAAGCCAAAGATTTGAGAAAAGATGGAATTTCCCAAACTGCCTGCCTAGGAGCTATTGATGGGAAGCACGTACGCACAAGAGCACCTCCTAGGTCTGGATCCCTGTACTTCAATTATAAACATTATTTTAATATTGTAATGCTCGCTGCTTGCGATGCGGACTACTGTTTTACAATGTTGGATATCGGCGCGTTTGGAAAGGAAAGTGATGGGGGTATATTTGAGGCTTCCATATTCCGTAAAGCCCTGCGGAAAGGAAAGCTCAACATTCCGAGACCCGCTAAACTTCAAAACTCGGAAATGATCATGCCCTTTGTATTTGTCGCCGATGAAGCCTTTCCTTTAGACCAACACATTCTACGGCCATACCCAGGTAGGGGTACGGGCCGATTAAGTCATGAAGAAATAGTATTCAAATACCGCATCTCGAAACCCCGAAGAACGGTTGAGAGGGCGTTTGGCATCTTGTCAGAACGTTGGAGGATACTCACAACTCTTATTCACGCAACCCCTGAACATGTACTAATATTTGTAAAGGCATGTGTGCTATTGCATAACTATATTATGAAGTCAAAGCAAGGAGCGAAAGTTGTCAAATCTAGTGTTGTGCAGAATTATCAAAATGATGTTTATCCTGAAGAAGATGCGAACACCATGCCTGAGAACAGCCTCCTTCAAGCGGTAAATGTTCGGAATATTTAAGCGAAGTATTTTGTTAATAAAGGATGTGTCCCATGGCAAAATGATTACGTAAAGAGAACTTCTTGAAGAGATGATGTATAAAGTTTAAGCTCACATATGGGACTGGGTAGTACAAGTTTACTTTACTTAGAATTTTTATTTTCCGCGTCGATAAATTTCGTGCAGTACGCAATAAACAAAGAATACGTTTTCCGAGTAACGTGAGTTATAAAAAGACGTCAATTATTTTTAACTAATAATGGAAACACACAGGGTTGAAAAAATAATTTTATAGGATTTTAGAACAAAGACTAAATGGATAAAATTAGAAATTGTCATCAATTGTCTGTCAAGCTCATCATTTTCCTTTGCCTGGCATTGGATATGGCTGGACTGAATTGCGAAAGTTTCGCACATTGTAACTTCCAAGTCATCATTCGACTTGCGCTTCTTCTTGGTACTCATCGTGCTTCGAGAGGTGGAAGCACCAACGTTTATTCCTAATGTTTTAAACTTAAGTATAATTAATTTTCTAGACTAATCTTCTACCTTGACTACGAAGGGAAGGAAAAGTAGCATCTGAACCCTGCGTTGCAAAAGTATTATCTTTGTCGCTGTCTTCCAAAGAGACAAAGGAAGCGTTTCCTGGAGAAATACACGTCGTTCTTTTGCTTTGCACGACCTCTTCGTTTCCTTCTGCAATGTTAATTTCTTCTTCGCTGGATTCGTTCTCGTCAGCACTCAAGGGAACGGCAACATTAGTGCTACGTTTGCTATGACATATGTAAATGTTGGTAATTTATGAAAAGCCTTTTTTACATTTTCAATATCCTTTTGATAATATATGTACTCCAAATAAGGAATCAAAAAGCGGGTATAAATCCCATTTTTCTCGGGGATTGAAAGGTTTGGCAGCAGATCCGCTTCGTAAAAGCCCTGCTCTTTTACACAAACGTACGAATTTCAACCTCAACCGTTTGAAACGCTGCTCCAGTTCGTCTATTCTGCAATCGTCTATTAACAAATCCATTCTTTTTGAGACTTAATATTTTTTTCAGAATAAATTTTTGTTTGCACAATTACTTAATCCAATATCATGCGCGATACTTTTCAGCGCGTTCTCTCGTACGTTCACGTCTTTGAAGCTTTTCTCCTTCGAGTTAAAAAGCACGGAGTACTTGCAATACGCTTTAATAAAAACTTCATCCGAAACATTTGGATTTGACATTTCCACTCCGTTCGATTGTTTTTACACCATTAAAACACGAACACCAAATGAACGTTGCATGCTTGTTTGAGCTTCAACCGGATTTGGGGAAAGTCAATTATTTACAATAACATTTCTTGGAAAAATGGTGCTTTTTAAAAATCGGAAAAAGGTTACAGTTGTTTGCTCACAACTAGCTACACGTATTAGGTATTTGTTTACAATACCTTTCATAACTTGCTCAACCCCCTTCTTTAGCCCAACCCCTTTCTGTCGGTGAAGCTATGGAAGTTAGCTGAAACCCTTGAAAGTCCATAGTTCACCTTTCCCTTCCTTGTGCCTCGCTTATGCAGCTGTTATGCTCTAATGCGCTAAGTGGGAATAGGCCCTTACCCTTCTGGCTAATAACAAAATGTTACCTCACCTCAATGGGAAGTCCTTGCCGTCTTGCCCCTGAGTTCCGAACGACGCGTTTCGGTAGAAGCAGTATGGATTGATTGGGTAGCGCCAAGCTTACGTTTAAAGGGCATGCCTGACTTCGACCCGTTCCATGGTTCTTCGACAAAGCTTGCGAGGCCTGCAAATTAAGGCGGTGCTTAATGGGTTCCAAGACCGATTCGTCAGCACTGTAGGGTCTGGGTTTAGACAAATATCCATAAACGAAACCCATATCCTGCCTGCAAAGTAAGATAAAGAAGAACTTCTGTCAAGAATACAACAATTAAAGGGATTAATAGGATTGTTTTCTCCACTCAACAGCAAAAAAATTAGAAAATGGTTATCAATATAATAATAAGAAGAATTGCCGATACAAATTTTAAAAACTCGGAGCGGAAAACTTGGCACTTCAGCCGTTGGACATAAACGGTCCTATAATAGTGAATGTTGCCTATAGCATTGCAGTTCCTTATTTTGTATGGCCGCAGCCCCTTCTAAGTGGTTCCCGGTTCAGTAGCCAGAGTGAAGCTACGTATGAAAACAAGTGAATGAATAACAACAATCCTTTGTCGTAAGCAAGCAGTTTATTGTTTAAGATATTACACACATCCACACCGGCAAACCTCACGAAGAGCCAGGTCATAACATCTATCCAGTACTTGTAGCGTCTTTGAGCACCAACAACTCAAACAAGGACGTCCGCTCAGACGCATTGGAGGAACAGCTGTTTTACACCCCGGCATAAAACCGGGTATAAACCTCCCGAATTCTTCAATTTTTCACTTGTCTCGCTTGGTTGATATTCAAGATGTTATAAGTATTGAAAAAGCAAGCCTAGAAAAGGAAGCTTCCATCGTATGGAGAAGAGCCCGAGAGGTGTTGATGAAAGGGTCAAAAGACCTGTAACTTACGGAGCTTGTAAGCCAGACGGAAGTCTTCAATGCTGTCGACAAACGCAAGTTGGTTTCGTCCACGCCGCGATGCCCATCATTACGCGTCTTTCCTGGAAAATCGCTCCACTCCTTTTTGGAGCCAGGTCATGGGGAGGATTCCGAGTTGTCCTTTTGTGATCCCGAGTTTGAGCAGGTCATCAGCCTCTCCCTTCGCGATTAGTCCATGCCAGTTAAAAGTTGCAGATGTACGGATCACGTTTTCTACCCGAGGTAAATTGAGAAGAAATTGTTGTTTACTGAAGGATCTGCCGCCTACCTTGAAGACACATCGCACGGTTCTGATTCCAATGGTGAACATCCCCGCACACAACGTGATCCATGTAGACCAATCACCATATCAACCGTTTTTGTAAAAATCTTAAACAAAATTCTCTCATCAAGACTCAGAAGATGGACTAGAAATCCACCACAGCCAAACGGTATGTCTACGTTTTGACGGATGTGCAGAGCGTGTCTTCCTACTGGATAGTTTTTTCAGAACTCCACAGAAGAAAAGAACCCCCTTTTTCTGCGCCGTTATTGACATCAAGAAAGCGTTCGATTAGCTTAGCCACCGAGCCCTTAAAGGTATAAAAATTGCCCTGTAAAAAAATATGCGTAGCTGTTTCGGCACATCTAGTGTCTTTGCGAGTAGACCGTGGTGTGCCCTGCTATTCTATCCTATCCATTCCCCTATCCGGTTGGCTTCGCGATTGCTTTGCATAGGAGTTTGCCTAGAAGGACAGAGGCAGTTGGCTGAGATCTTTTGATCAATAAACAGCTTATACTTAACCATTTCTTGAACCCTTTGGCGTTGTTATTGTCAACTCAATACACCTTCTTAATTTCAACTTCACCATATATAGAAAATTCTTACAAGGGATGTATCACAAACTTCCAGATCCATGGTGATAGTTTAACCAACAAACTATCCATTACACGTGGTGTGAAGCAGGGGGATCACCTATCCCCACTTCTATTTAACTTGATCATCGACCAAGTCTTAAAATCTCTTCCCACAGACATCGGTTTCGAAATATCCGGTGAAAACTTCAATGTCCTCGTTTGTGCAGACGATCTAGTGCTGGCTGTCAGAACCAGCCAAGGCCGCCAGCACTTGATAAATGTAACAACAGCAATTTTAAAGAAAAGAGGACTTGAAACGAAACCGGAAATATGCTCAAGAACCGCCATTCAAACGGACTCTAAAAAGAAGATTTTCGTTGACGAACAAGAAAAATTCCAGATACGGGACGACACAATACCGACCACAACCTTGCAACAAACAGACTTATTCGGGAATTCCCTTCAGTCAAATTGGCCGCAGCAGTTCATGCAATCCTATCTTTTTCGGATTAATGGAGAAACTTAATAAGTCCCCACTAGTACTATAGCAACGACTTTTTGCGTTGAAATACTTCATTATCCCAAGAATGACCCATGAACTGGTGCCCTCTTCAATCAGAAAGACTGAACTGAAAAAGATGGATGTGATGATGCCCGAAGGATGTCATTTTGGGACGAATAGTTCATTTAACTAACTTCAGTATGTAGTTCCAAGGGCGGTGTGATTCCTACAAGTGTGCAACTTATTGATACGGTAGAACTAATCTCTTAACGAAAAGGCTAGAAAATGTTGTCATGGGAAAATGGTGTCCGATGTTAGCTCCGTAACACCTATGCCTAATCCCGTAGAGCGAGACTAGTTTATATAAACTATAAAATTAATAAATTATAAAACTTATATAATAATTATAAAAATTATATAATAAAATTATAAAAATTATATAATAAAATTATAAAAATTATATAATAAAATTATAAGTAATAAACTATAAAACTAATAAGTATGTCTGAAAGTTTTCTATTGGACAGGTAAGGCACAGGAGAAACCTGATTTTAACGTAGGTCATTTTGCGAGGTAATACGGAATACGCTTAGTGGGAAATCCCTTCTAAACCCCCGGTCGTCAAATGAGCAGATTATTCAATTGATTGGGGAATTTAGAAAGGATATCGTGGTGAAAACTTTAATTTTATAGATTTTCTAGTTTGTTACTTTTGTTCATTTTGTAGACAATAAACTGTAATTTCGTTCCTAATACCATATTTTTATTTCTATTACATCGTAAACAGTCTAGCTATATGAAGGCATGTAGGTAGATATTTCCGATTTTCATTTATTAGAATCGCCGCTTAATAGAATCAAATTCCCTTGACAAGTGTGATCACAAAAAGCGACATCTACTGTATTTGTATTGTCATGTTTCAAGTTTAACAGTTCAGCAAACAGATACGGTACCAGTCAGCAAGAATATTCTTGCAGTGTGGCTTTTGCAGTTAAAGGGAGGAAAATAGAAGTAAGTTTCAGTAATTTGCGGTTCGTGTATCGTGCCTTTAAGCAACGGCTTTGGTGTTAGGAGAAAAGGATGTGATGGAAATGCGAGGAGACTGTGTTTAGAGCCGGAGCCGACCCGAAAACCTTACTTCTCACCATTCCACTTTCCGAAGCAGAGTCGTGTTGCGAAATGAAGAATGCCTTAAAAATATGGATCGCCCTTTGGATTTTTTTTTTAACATTCTCAAGACGTTCGGTTTACAGACGAGTATGACAAAAATTAAAATGCCTTGCACCATTTTCCACACGTCTGTCACGATGCTCCATTCTGGACCACCACAAACGAAGGTCACTACTTCCATGATCCACGACACGCCCATCGAAATAGATACGCGAAAGGATGTAAACAGCCTGATACAAGGAACCCGATTAAGTGCAATGAGCTTTCTTTGTTTTACCTGTTAGTATTTTAACTGTTAGTATTTCTTTCTTTATCGTTGACAGGTATTTCTTTTTACGTTTATGTTTATCGCTGCCAATGAACCATCGTTTTGAGAAATAGACTCCAGTGGAAACCGATTAACACGAAACCGAAGGGACCGAAATATTTTTTCGTGTTAAAAGAATTTCGTAACAGATAGATGCAAAAAAACGAGTTAATTAAGAAACTGTCGTGATAGCAGAATTAGTGTGCAAGTTCATACTCGAACATTGACAGTCCATACATTTTAAAGCACAAATAATAAGTTTTAAAGCATTTTAGCAGACTGTAAATACAAATTCAATATTTTGACTGCCCACAGACTGTTAGGGGGAGGAAGACGAAAATTGTAATTTAAGTCAGGGATACAATTTTTCTTTTTTGGGTATTCAAAGCTAGGTGTAATCACAACCCGTATTCCGTAGTTGAAACCCAATACCGAGCTTCGGTTTTGTCCCCAATGAAAAGAAAAATCAAACTACCAGTTTTTTTTTTTGTCTGTTTAAACTCCTTTCATCAGTTTCTGCATTTTCTTCTCCTATGATGGCAAATTGTACGTAAGACTTACCTTGGGATCTGCTTGGCATGTCAGATGAATTTTTGCGTGCTTGTGTAGTATCTAATTCCGTCGCGCATCAGAAATGGCGGGAAACACGAAAGCCCAGTTTTCCATCTTCGTTACTATGCGAAGAAACTGAGTGACCCAAAAATATACACAAGTTCATCCAAAACTCGTATTTTTCAGATATTGAAGTTCTCTTGGCCTCCGGTCGAGAAATGTAAGGACTTCACTTCCATTTTCACGTAATTTCTACACATTTTAAGAAACCAAAGCATGAGCAACATTCTCATGTTCTGAAAACGTGATATGAAGACGGTTAAACGTCTTCATAATTCATGTTAAACCACTATTTCTGAAATTAACTTAATTTTTATGTGAAAGAAGTCGACAGTATTTATTGTTGTGTGCAAAATTAAAAGAAAATATTAACTGCATTTCGATCTTTATCTGTAGTAAACAATATGTTTAGTAGACTATTTTCTTCTTACCCTGGTAAGTACCCTTGTTATCGAAATAACGGGAGAGTTAAGTTATCTAAAGTTGACCTGATTTATTTCCCTCGCTAAGAAAAACAAACGGTAATCGCCAAAAAGTGAAATCAACGTCTTGCCGTTGCCGTTGTCTTTGTCTTTGACTTAATTCTTCAGCAATTCTCCACGAAGAAAAATATGAGAGCTCGGTTGCGGTGTAAATTAGGACAGGAAGCTGAGTTCAGAAGGGACAGAAAACCTTACCAGACCCTGCGGTTTCTTCCATTGGTGAAGAAAAAGGCGCCGAAAAATTAGTTGAATTATGGGAGAAAAAGCTCCCCCCCCCCCATTATTCACACTTATCATCTGACCGATTTAGGCGTTTCTCCGAATTAAAGGTCCCAGTTGAACTGATAACCCTCTTGGTTGGCTCGCAGCCAGTCTGTATAACTAGCCAGGCCCGTTTTCAAGCCAGCATATTGGTCTAGGAGGTAGAAAACCTGTTACATAGGAACTCTGAAGATAGCTTATCTTGTTACTTGTTTCATTTCAGTTTCCTTTCAGTTCGCTGTGCCACGTTCTTCTTTGGGGAATACAGGCACTTGTAAACTTTTTCAGATAGTTCTGCTGCGTCGAGGCTGTGTATCGTCAAGACTGTATATAGTACCAGCAGAGTACCACCAACGGAGACTAGTGAAAATGCTGAAGGATGTCAGATTCATGTGTTTGTTAGCTAGCTTTGTATACTTAATCACGAACGTGGGAGCTCTCCGCCCCCAATCCAGCAACAAAGTTCCTCAAACTGTACAAGTTTTTGACGTCAACGCCAATCCCAGGTATAAAAAAAAAGAAAAAAAAAAAAAATCTTAAAGCAGAAATTGAATCCTGTTTCACAGAAGCACGAACGAAATAAAAGCATGCACAAAAGTTCCTGTTTGTAGCAGATTTTTATTTCTTGGTCCGGTTTTGCGAGCTTGGTAACGTAATAAAGTACCCAACAATACGTCCGCAATTTGCCTCATAAGAGCTCGAGTACAATATTTTTGCTTCGTTCTTTGCAGGAATTGCGTCTGAAAGCATTTTCTTGGTCATCATGCAGTGGGCCCAATGCTTCGTTAAGCCTGACGAAGTTGGAATTGCCAGATTCAATTACTCTACCGGGCGTAATTACCGTCTCATTAGCTGCCAATTTGGCACGCGACCTGGTGGCTCCAATAAAAGCAAGTTTCCCTTTAAATGCTTTCCATTTTACTTAACCAAAAAAGCTATACCTTGGAAAAGCTAAACGTTCCCATTTCAGACTGTAGTACAGTTGAAGAAGAAACTGGCTTTTCTATGGGTAGATGTTCATTGTGTGGAAAACCTCGGGTCTTGTGCTTACGACGATTTGTGCAGTATCATTCCATACCCACCTCAGGAGCCATGCCCAGATTTCTTCCTCCAAGCCGGTATTCCATGCCACTGTCCTGCCCAGCAGGTAATTCCAGCTAATTCGAACCATACATGCTCCCATTAAGGACGATTAATAAGCTTGCAAATTGGCTTATAGGGTGATTATGTGGTCCAGAAAGGAGAATTTCCAGTACCTAAAGATCAATTGCCAGCTTTTTTAGAGCGAGGGAGTATTCTCTGAGTGTTAACGTTGGATCCAACGAAGGGGAAGTGATTTGCTTGAAAGTCTTTATTGAATTAGCGTGATTTCATGTTTTGTTAGAAATAAAAGTTTTAATTTCTTCTAGCAAATTCCTTTTAACCCTTGTATTTGATTGGCTTGGTTCTTAGTCTGAGCTTTGCGTTGCTGCTTGGCAGCTTTCTTTTCTTACCGTTGCTTTTCTTGACAAAAGTTTTGTCGTCCAAAAATATATGTATTGTCACGCCAATCTTTGTTAATTGTTTCGTTTTAGCTTTGTTTCCCTTTTTTCTAACATTAATTAGCATAACAGCGCTTATCTCCTGTTTATACAAGATTTTACATTCCTTGCCTACTTCTGAAAGCAAGCATTTTCTTTGCTTTGATATTTTGTTTTTCAGGAAAGGGAAAGCACTTGATTGACTGACTGTGCTCCTTTAATTGACTGGGGAGTTTAGAAGGGACTTGTTGAGAACCCTACTGAGCGTAGAAGTAGGCAAGAATTGTAAAAACAAAACCTGATCAAACGGTCCTTGATTGTTAACGAAATACGTAAAGGATGGGAACGTTATAAACCTGTTGTAGAAGAAATAGAGGACAACCCACATATTGAGAATACAATGGAATAATCTTTGCCCTAAGCCAATGGGGACGAAGCGGATTGCGTTTCCGAACCTAAAAATCCCCTAGGAATTGGCAGTATCAATAACCCCCCAAAATAAACAAAATCTCGGACCTACATAGCAATAAGCACAAGTTTGTGCTTCCGCGTGGCGTACTCTACAAGACCATAGAACAGAAATGGGTGACGACAAAGGCGTGGACAGAACTTCGGGGCTGCAGAAAAACGTCCGTATGCGTTTGTTGGAGGATGGGAGGAAAATTATTGTGAAATCTGGAAGAAACTGAATGAGTTGGATCTAATTGAGGAAAATACAACTGCCAAACCCGGTTATGTTGCCTGGTGAAAGGACATCGAAAAGAAACATTGGAAGAACGTCGGAAATTAAGATTGGTTGCCTACGTTGAGCTCGTTATACTCCGTTATACTGTTCCTTCCCTAAAACACGTTATATTTTTTAAAAATAATATCCATTTTGCAATATGCATGTTGTCCTTTCAAGTGCGTGTACACATTTTTGTATGAAAGGTCTGACTGCAGATATGTGAAAAATGACCAAAGTACAAAATGCATCTTGATGTTAGTCTTACACACAAATAAACCATTTGTTGTCAAATTACGTTACAAGTAAAGTAATTGAAACCCTCCAGACGAGGAAAAAGACTGAAATAAATAATCCGAATCTGAGAAGAGATATTCCCGAAACTCAACTTAGATAAAAACTAAATTGCCTTTAATTAATTTCCATTATAAATTATCATAGACATTATGTAATTCCATAAGGAACTGAAACTTTTGTCCTAACTTCAGCCTGCAAGACCAGGATTACACTAACCAAGTCATATTGTCGCGGATGGCTCTTGTTTATGCCTTGTATTTTCCTCTACGGTCTGAGCTAGACTCCCCTTTTCGGCTGGCTGCGTAGGTTTTTGTATCCCAAAAACGGGCAACGTTAGCAAAACGTTGACATCAAACATTACATTCTTATTTATATTAGCCATAGCCTTGACTAATCTCTCTAAACCTTGACCCGTAACAATATTGAAAATTCGTGTCGAAGAAGAGGCTATACTGCATTTCTTTTTGCAAATTTGTATACATTGAAAATCATATATGTTTTAGTATTTTTGGGTTTGGGTCTTAAAAGTTTACTCGGAAGCTAAATAATGGAAATAGGGTGAATAGGTACTCATAAGGTGAACTATTTTGCTTTCTAAAAGATAATTTATAGAAAAAACGAGGTATTAGGTTTTACATGTCGTTGAGCACAGATTAATCATGTAATGTATCTACTTTTCATTTGAGTGGATGTATGAGCTGTAACCGATTGCAAACTGGATTCTCGGATATTTGTCTGAGCCGTTGTCTCACTTGTGCAGGGTCATTTTTCCTTTAGTCTGGGACCCTGTAGTCCAGTTTCTTGTCTCCTATGTCGCAGTAACTCAGTGGAGCGACAACACATTCGGAATTGTTGCATACGAAGCTTTTTGAAGAGAAAAAGCAGCGACGATGTAGCAAACTTAACACTACGTTTGAACGCGATATAACGAGATAAGCACAGCTTGCCTAATGTTCACAATGTCGGCAGCCAGGCAGTAATAGCTTTTTGCCCATGATGCTACTTCCATAATCCACGTAATATCCTTCAAAACCTATACGCTTAACTCCACACGTAACCTAAGGAAATCCCATATTTCTAAGTTTCATAGAATTTTCTTTTTGTTTGAGTGAATAACTTTGTCTATAGCTCTGATACTCCTTATTGCTGCATGGGAATCATAATCATGTCGCGAATGTAAAAGGTCAAAGAGTCCGTATGAAAAACGACAAGTTAGGGATCATAATTATTGCGACTATATGCTCCATGATAGAAGTAAAGTTTTTCCATTTGGTCCGTGTTATCTAAAGAAAAGATGAAGAGAAAACCAAATACAATAAAATAGAGAGTTGAAAGGGAAGTCATCCCATACTTGGAAACAAACATCTTTCGCCTCCAAAACATGGCGCGATAACCAGGTCTGCAAAGTCGTGCTTAACAGAATCAAGGATTTGCCCAGTGACACATTGCTAAGCGGTGCACCCCAAGCGATAAATGGAATATTTGACAAACTGTAAAACGTATTGTTAAAGCGCCTCAGGTAATTTGCTCCATTTAGTACATTTCGTGAATTACTCTCTGCTTTCGTCTGTGTTTGTCTTTTTGGGCAATTCAAACTTATTTTTTTTTTAAATTCACTTATTTCTTGAGTTTGTGCAGAGAAAGCTTCGCTTATGCTAGCCCGGGCAAAGCTTTTGGGTTTGAAAGAATGAAACAGTTCTTGGCCAGAAGTGTTTTATTTCGGTCAAACTTGCCGCTTTAGTTTAGTTATAATCCCAGTGAGGGTCATTATAATCAGAGGTAGTTTTAATCCCAGTGAGGGCCATTTCTTGCTCATTTCTGAGAAAGCGCCCGGAAGAGAACGTAACAATTAACGAACTTTTCAATTTATGCCAACAGGAAAGCTTCTGGAAAGGTTCAGAAAGCCATTTGGGTTCGATAAAAAACGTCCGTTTTAGGATTTAGCCTTTGACTCGTTTGTATGAATTCCGAGTAAGTCGTTTTCCCCCTTCTATGTTTGTTTTGCAGGATCTTCGCCACGTAGACCGCGGAAAGAGGGTGAAAGGAGGAAAGAACAATTTGGTGGGTTGTGGAACTCGTCCAATGTATCGAAGCGAAAAGGAAGAGTGAATAAGTCGACTTGGTCAACGTCGCAATCGTCTGGAACTTGAGCCCTTTCTTTCAGACATTTTCTTTTGTGGGTGTTTTTCTCCTAATAATTTTGACATAATATTTTGATTTGAATGAACTCGATCTTTTCTATTAATATCTGCCTTGTCATTGTCTAATAGGCTTGAGATAGAGCTACGTTTGGCTACTATACCGTATTGGGAAATACCGCGAGCAGGACCGTTCAGTCTTCATGGTCGTCTGGGGTATGGTGCGCGTGGTTGTGGGGCCGGTGGAAGACCATCAGGCAAGGGACGGTATTGCATGTGTGGTGTTAAAGAGGTCGGAGTAAGTTCGAATTCTTTTTTTAAAAGTGTATGCTAAGGTTGTTGCTTTTATTCACATAGGCTATCTATCTTATTATTCACATAGGCTATCTATCTATCTATGGGATCTCCTGCGTGATTACTTAACAACATCTCCATGACATTGTGCCTTTATGTCGTTAAAAATTCCATTAGAAGAACGCAAAGAGTCTTGTGAGCTGCAGTTATCCAATTCACCAGCTTCGCCCTTGGTGTTCACTACTGGAGTTAAAGTATTTTCATTGGAATGAACTCGATTTCTTAAAAATTAATATTTGCTTGGTCCTAGGCTCTCAAATGCTTCAGACGGAAACTTTCTTCAATTCCGCGGTGTTTTCAAGATTCTCGTACTCGTCCAATGTCTCGAAGGGAAAAGGAAGATGTAAATAATTCGACTTTGGCAACGTCGCAATCGTCTGGAACTTGAGCTCCGTGCGCAAGTTAGCACTGTGCTTTGTGTTACTTACATAATACTGATGCTTTTCTCTTTTGTTCTAGAATTCTCAGAGCGAAAATTAAGCTAAAGAGGACACTTCTAGACTCTTATGAGCTGCAGTTGTAAAATTCACCAGTTTCATGCGTGGCGTTCATAACTGAAGGTAAACCCCCTTAAATGAAATGAACTGATTTTCGAACATTAACATCCCCTTGATCATAGGCTCTTGTAAGCTTGAGATGGAGGTCTGTTGCGCTAACATTCCGTATCGAAACATTGTGTGAACGGATCCTATAATTCGGAATGCGCTTTGAAGGGTAAGTTGTTCTCTTGATAATTTCGCTCAAAAAGAGTTTTCCGTAGTGGATTTTTTTTTTAATGTATTCATGTTTTTCTCATTCCTCTTTGCTCTAGTCTTCCTCTTTTGAGCCCCTAGTGCTCTTTCCTCGCTATTTAGTAGTGCAGACATTTCTAAAAAAGATTATCCGTGCATCAATGGCGATTCTTCCAGCCGATATACCGAAGATCATCGTCATCATCAGCTCTTCCCTCAACCCTTGCCTTGTCTTTGAGCGCCGCCGTAGCTGATCCCGTTGGTGTTTATTCACGTCGCCTTTGATTCGGATTTTGGATTCGCCCTTTCTTGTGATGGGACTGGAGACCCAGAGAGCATAAGGTATGCTAGGAGAACTGACTTTTTCAGAAATGGACAAACCACACTTGAAGGCTTCACCCAGACTGAAAATTGTCTGCTGAGCCGACTTGCAATTTCACCGGAAAATGATACGTCTACTTCCTTCGAAGCCTGCGTGTTGTCTAAATTGATGCTTATCTTACAAATTTTACGCGGTAAGTTTTCTCTAGTATTACAATTAATAATGGAATTTATTGTTATAGAAGAGACCTTCTCGTTTCTGACAAACTCCTCCCATCTTCACCGAAAACCATTCCGGCTACGTTGATGACCACAGACTTGCTGCAGTTGCTCTACGCAACGCTCTCCACGTTGGATTCCGTGGACTACACCCCGGGCTATACGGAGATAATTGGGAAAGATCAGGTCAAGCAAGCCCTGTAAAAGTAAGATTCATGTCATTCTCTTTATTTGTGTACTGTCTACAACCAACAAATCTCCTTGAAATCGCTCCGGAAGTAAGTGATTGGCATAATTCTATTCGAAAGGATGTAAAAATGGCCTTGGAGTTTTTTAAAGCATTGTTTAAAATCCCTGTATATTTTGTATAAACTCTCAGTATGAGCCTCTTAATTAAACTGCATATTGTTGCCATTGTTTATGAATTGGACTAAAGTTTATGTTCGAAATCCTCATATTTTCTTCAATAGTATATTAGAAACTTCCAAATAGAACAAAAAATCCTTTTTTTTAAAGAAGGCGCTTCCAAATAGTGCCATTCAATTTCAGTATAGCAATCAGTATTCAATATAGTTCAGTGTAGTTATCAGTTTTCAGTATTTAGTTTTCAGTATTCAATTTCAGTATTTCCCCGATTTTTCATTCCTGCTCGGTTGCCCGCGCCTTATTGTCGAGAAAGGACAAAGCTTGTTGCTAACAATGAGTATACGCTCTTGCGTTTGAGTGACTAATCCCCGCTTTGCACGTAAATCGCTTCACCACGCAGAAATAGAAGATCTCCACAGCTCTCAACAAGGAAAAACTAATGAGACATGTCTGACATGCAGTGAGACATGCCTGGCTCAGCATGAACGATAAATATTTTCTTCCAGCAAATTGGTTTGCAGTCCGGTTTGCATACCAAATGAACCAACGTATTCTAAAACACCATGATCTACATTACTGTCACGGTAGTTTGTTATGTTTCAAATGTTGTATTCTAAAGATTTTTGTTTATTGTTTGGTTCATTGTATTATAATTTTTGTTTATTCTTGTTTCGTTTATTATTTATTTTTTTTCTTATTTATTTCTTCTTTGTTTTGTTTGTTATTTAGTTTATTATTGTTTTGTTTATTTTATTGTATTTTGGGTTTGTTTTTTGTTTATTATGTCCTACATTATGGGACAATAATTGCCCTCTGGCCGTGCGCAGTGGTTGTCTGCAGAACTTTTACGTCACGACTGAAAAGCATTCAAACGCTGACACCCTGATGGGCTAACCTTCTATAAAGTAACCTTGGCATACGAGAGCGAATTTGAACCTAACGGAACCGAAATGCCACTCGCGATTCACCTTTTCGTTGGACAGACAACATTCAAAAATCCCGCTCGTCAACGCTTGGAACTTGTGATGTGGTCGGGAGTCAACTGTTTGGGCGGGGTTTGTGCCTTTGCGACCTGTTAAGGCTTAGGCCAGAAAAGAAACGAGTGTTACGAGAAGACCGATTCTGGTTTTAATCCGTATTGGATTTTTTCTATTTGTAGGAGTACACTATGTTGCGAAGGAACAAATAGAGTTATCTATACGGGGCTTTAATGGGCATTATTAACGGAGTGGCTTCTATACGACTCACTTAGGATTCAGGATTCAGGATGTCGAGAAATACTTCGGGGCTTGTGCCATGTTTTTGTAAACTATACTAGGGAAGTTTCTGGGTAACACTGGAATATTATATATTTGTTTACAGATATAAAATACTTGGATTCTAGGTTGAGAGACAAAGGAGACATTTAGCATCGATTTTGCAGAATTACGGGTCTCCCGACAACGTTTGAGCCCTCAATAGAAAGATAAGAGGGCCGCCCCTATGAATCGAATGTCCGATTTTGAATGCGCTAATAGGTGAAGGCACAAGGTCTCCGACCAACTGTCCCCGCGTGTTATAAGGATAGGGAAATTAGAAATTTGGCGGAAAGGGGTGGAGCTTAAACCGCTAAATAATTAATTACTAGGTTAATATGCATAATTGACATAGGGGTTCCCATAGCCAGAACATGTAGTTTGGTCTCTTCTATAACAAATATTTTTTCTTTTTGAAACCTTACTCTCCCTTTAAACAAGGAGCGTGAACCAGTTGTTGGGATCCACAAATGTGAAGATACCCCGTTCCTTTCTCTGACGTGGACAAGTTCTTCTGGTAGGAGTTTAGAAATGGCTAGGTAGAAGTTGTGTTGTGCCCAGAAGAACTTTGTAAGTCCACGGCGGAGAAAACCCGAGGGTATAAGCACCAGTGGTACCCGACTGTATAAAAAGGAAGCCACTGTCTGGCCACTCGTTTAGTTCTTCTGCAGTTTTGGGCGTGTCCGCGTAGAAAAAATTGAAGTAATGTAACATTAAAGTACATTTTTATTAAAAATAAGAAGAAGAATAAATTACGCGTTTTTTCAAAAAAGTAAGAGTAAAATTAATTTTTTTTTTTAAAAGTAATGTAATAGTAATGTAATAGTAATGTAAAAGTAAGTAAGTAAATTACATTTTTTAAAATTCAATACCAACGTAGGCTTTCGCCTATTGTCGGTGTTCTTTATTAAAGGTATATTTTTACATAGCGCTTTTCTAAGCTCATGATGTAGGCCTAAATATTTCATGTAGGGAAGTTAGTTTACCCGGGGAGTTTACCGTGCTCCTAAATCATTTTTTTAGCTTCCTTGAAAAAACTTGCAAACAGTTGGAACATTTTTTTGATAGGTTAAAAGTGTTTCGGTGTTCAAGTGTAGTTTGTGGCAACTTAATTGTCGTAAAAGAGTAGCTCGAGTCGTCGGCAGTGGTAGGGTAGGTGGGCAATGTCCTGTCGAGTCTGGTCTTGGCAAGAACCACGATCGTTGTCTGTTTTCTTGATTCTTCGTAAGTAGGATGTGTTAGGGTAGTGGCCTGTGCGTAAGTGAATTCTTGTTGATATGACCGGTTTTGGTAGTTTTAACGTTGTAATCGATTTTTGTAATGTAATTTTGTAATTCCTGAAAAGCGTTTTTTCCAATACAAGATTTAGCTTGGGGAGGCCAGTTTGGCAGTCATAGGGGTGGATTTTAATGCGGTTGTAATTGATAAGAGTGCTTTTCTGTAAATTTGTCCCAACGGTTGAAGATTGCTTGAAGAAATGTTGCTCCAGGCTGGAAAGCCAAATTGTAGTTTTGAGATTACCGTGGCTAGGAAGAGAGTTCCTAGTTACATGCGATGTGCTTTTCGAGATGAAGCTTATTTTACGTATTTGTTGTTGGTTAAAATTGCACTCAGAAGCGAGGTAGTTAGTGTCATTTTGCCCGTTTTATTTAGTATCGTATAGATTAGGCCCAAGTATTTAACCGTTTCTTTGGCTAGCTCTCCGGCTAACTGTCCCCCCGTGTTATAAGGATGGTAGCTTAACTGTAATGTATTAGTCATTAACCTTAACCTTAACCTTGTGTTAGTCATCATTAACCTCAACCTACCCTGACCTGACCTGACCTAATCTTAGATGATCCCAATTAGTCTTAACTTTGAACCTTTCCTATCCTCCTATAAATACTTGTACTAGAAGCAGAATACAGTCAGTCGATACTCAACATCCCAGTATCTCATTACTCAGTTGAACACGCCGAGTATTACATTGGCGACGAGGAGAGGATGGCCTCTTCTCTACCACTGTTTAGTGAATTTAGCATACAGGAGGAGCCAGAGACCGTGGGCACCCGCTGGACAAGATGGCTTCAACGTTTTGAGAATCTCCTCAAAGCCATGGACGTCCGCCTCAAGTCAACCGATACTGCAGACACCAGGAGAGAGACAGACGAACGACGACTTGCACTCCTTCTCCACTACGCAGGATCTGAAGTAGTCGACGTGTATAACGCCCTTCCACAACCCGAAGCGGAAAAAGACACATACACCACAGCTCAGCCACTGTTAAACGCCTATTTCAAACCTAAGAAAAACCTAGAGCTTGAGATCTTCAAATTTCGTCAAATCAAGCAAGAAAGTAAAGAAAACATTGATACTTTCGTAACCAAACTTAGGCTAGCAGCAGACAGATGCGAATTTCCGAACAAAGATCAAGAAATCAAGCAACAAGTCATACAAGGCTGTTCATCGTCCTCATTCCGGAAAGTCTGCCTGAGGGAGAACATGACACTGGACCAGATACTAACTCACGCCAGGTCCCGAGATGCTGCGAGCCTTTACAACACTCATCTTGATAATACCACGGAAGAACATAGCGCTAACATTGTCAAGAAAGACAGCCGTCCGAAAACCAACGATCGAACAAACCCAAAGACGCCCCAGGAGTCGGACAACCGTTCAAAGTGTCGGAATTGCGGTGGAACCTGGCCCCATCCCAGTTTTTGTCCAGCTAAAGGCAAAACATGTTATAAATGCAACAAAGCTAACCATTTTTCCAAAGTTTGCAGAAGCCAGGCGAAACGTGAGAAATCTGAAGAAGTTAAACCTGTGCAGCACTCAACTGATACAGACAGCGAGGAAGAAGACGCCGAACCATTTGTCTTCGCTCTCAACAACGGGAAGAAAGATACCAGACCCATGACGTCAATCAACATAGAAGGTACCACCATCCCCATGATGATTGATACTGGAGCCACCTGCAACATTATCAGCTTAAAAGCATTTGACCAAATTGTAAGCCGTCCTACGCTTAATCCAGCACACGCCGCTGTAAACGCATTTGGCAACAAACGAATCTCAATTTTGGGATTTTTTAAAGCTCATCTAAAGTCAAAACATGCGGAAACCAAAGCACTCGTCTATGTTAGTCAAGAAACAAGCGCAGAATGCATCCTCGGGTATAAAACCTCTAAAACACTTAAATTAGTACAAATCATTAACTCAATTAAAAGTCGTAATGCTTACGAAAACCTGAAAGTCCAGTTTCCCAAAGTTTTTAGTGGCTTAGGAAAAATGTCAGATTACCAGGTACAACTCCACATCGACTCATCCGTACAGCCAGTCACCCAAAAACATCGCCGAGTCGGATTCCACCTACGGAAAGCAGTATCGGAAGAAATTAAAAACTTGTTATCAGCGGACATCATCGAGCCTGTAACCGAAGGACCGACACCGTGGATTTCACCATGTTTAGCCGTGCCAAAGCCCAAGCAGCCGGGGAAAATCCGAATTTGCGTCGATATGAGAGCACCAAATAAAGCAATACTGCGTACAAGACATGTCATCCCAACAATAGAAGACCTTATCGTAGACTTAAACGAAGCAAAATTTTTTAGTAAGCTCGATTTAAACCAAGGTTACCATCAGATGGAATTACACCCGGATTCCCGTTATATTACAACATTCGCAACACACAAAGGATTATTCCGCTACAAACGACTAAATTTCGGAGTCAATAGCGCAGCGGAGATCTTTGATAATATTATCCGACAGACGATAAGTGGAATACCTGGAGTCTGCAACCGCAGCGATGATATCCTCGTGACTGGACGCAACCAAGAGGAGCACGACCGCAACTTAATAGAAGTCATTCGTCGACTAGCGAAAAAAAATTTGACCTTAAACTTCAACAAATGTGAGTTCGGTAAAACGAATTTAACTTTTTATGGTTTACACTTCAGCCAAAATGGGTTAGCTCCAGACCAAAGCAAAATTGACGCCATCAATGCCGCCACTGAACCAACAACCCCGGAAGAAGTTTCCAGTTTTCTTGGCATGATAACTTTTTGCAGCCGGTTTATTCCCAAAGCAGCCGCCATCAGTGAACCACTCCGCAAGTTAACACACACGAAAACTACTTGGTCCTGGAACACTGAACACCAAGAAGCCTTTGACAATCTGAAAAAAGGACTTCGTGAAGCTACCACGCTGGCGTATTTTGACACTTCCAAAGAAACCACCATTATCGTAGACGCAAGCCCGAAAGGACTAGGAGCTATCCTCACGCAAACTTCAAAAAATGGAATGTACACGCCCATTTCATTTGCTAGCCGCCTTCTTACTGACATCGAGTCCAGATATTCACAGATCGAGAGAGAAGCATTGGCGATAACGTGGGCCATTCTCCACTTCCATCTTTACCTAATCGGAAAACAATTCACAGTAGTCACTGATCACAAACCATTAGAAAGCATCTTTAACAAGCCCCATGTCCAACCGCCAGCACGTATTGAACGATGGTTGCTTAAACTTCAACTTTATGATTTTAAAGTCGTTTTTCAGCCTGGCAAGCATAACGCCGCAGATTTTATGTCCCGTCATCCGACACCGAAGAGTACCTCCTCATCCAGGGAGCAGGTAATAGCTGAGCACTACGTCCATTCAACATGTACAACCGCTGTCCCGAAGTCAATCACCTTGCAAGAGATAGCGCAAGAAACCAAAAACGACAAGCCAATGCAGATCATGATGGGTCGTTTGCAAAACTCAGGAGCGAGCTTACACCTTCACCTCAAACCAGAAGAAGAAGATCAACTAGCAGCTTTAAGTAAGGTAAAAGAGCAGCTAACGAAGATTAATACCGAAAATGGTGACATACTACTTAAAGGAACCAAGATTGTAATCCCGAATTCCCTAGCTCCAAGAATTGTTGACATTGCACACCAGGGACACCTTGGCATCGTAAAAACCAAAGGACTCATCAGAGAAAAAGTTTGGGTTTTTAATCTAGACAAGTTGGTTGAGGAAAAAATCAAGAATTGCCCTCCTTGCCAAGCGTGCGGACCAAAAACACCATCAACTCCCTTACAAATGTCAAGTCTCCCAGCTGGCCCATGGATTGAAATCAGCGTCGATTTCGCCGAAATCCAGAACGAATATCTACTTGTCCTCTACGACGACTACTCCCGATTCCCGTTAGTTAGCCGAGTCAAGAGCACCTCAGCAGGATGCGTCATTCCCAAACTACAGGAATTTTTCGCCATCTTTGGAATTCCAGAAACACTAAAATCCGACAATGGACCTCCGTTTAACAGTCAAGAATTCAGAGATTTTTCCCAAAGGTACAATTTTAAACACCGGAAAATTACGCCTGTCTGGCCCCAAGCAAATGGAGGAGTGGAGCGTTTTATGAAAACTCTGAAGAAATCTCTCCGATGTGCTTCCGTAGAAGGTTTACCCTGGCAGAATCAAATAACTAAACTCCTTTTTCATTATAGATCTTCACCGCATTCTTGCACAGGAGAAACCCCAGCTTACCTCCTTTTTGGAAGGCCACTAAGGAACCAACTACCGCAGCTACCACTCACGAAAACTAATACACCTGTAAGAAGCCAAGATTATGCAGCCAAGACGAAAATGAAGAAATATGCAGATAGAAAAGCTGTAGACCAAAAAATCAAGATTGGTGACACCGTCCTAGCCAGAAGAGAAGGGATCCAACGCAAGCTTAGAACTCCTTACGACCCGAATCCTTATCAAGTATCCGATATGAAAGGCACAATGGTTACCGCAACCCGACAAGATCGACAGCTTACCAGGAACGCTTCACATTTCCGGATTGTTAATGCACCCGACAATTTCAAGGAAACAAAAAGGATTCCGAGAAAAGTGGAAACCGAAGAAGACGACTCGGATGACGACAGCCAGCCGATGTTTAATACTGACTCCAGTACAGCTACCACCAACATTAACGACGCCAACACATCCAACTCCAATAATAATACCGATGATGTAGATATAACCACCAACGCCGACGCCACAGAACACTCAAGACCACAGAGAAACCGAACATTACCCAAACGTTATGAAGACTGTGAGCTGAATTTTTAAGTAAAGTTATTGGTCATGATTTATTTGTTTTTTTAAAGGGAAAGTGTTGTAATGTATTAGTCATTAACCTTAACCTTAACCTTGTGTTAGTCATCATTAACCTCAACCTACCCTGACCTGACCTGACCTAATCTTAGATGATCCCAATTAGTCTTAACTTTGAACCTTTCCTATCCTCCTATAAATACTTGTACTAGAAGCAGAATACAGTCAGTCGATACTCAACATCCCAGTATCTCATTACTCAGTTGAACACGCCGAGTATTACATTAACATAGAATGGCTATTCTATAAGTCAATCATGACAATGGTATAATCTTTATGGCCTAATACGAACTATTTTATTTGATCAATTAATTATCAAAAATTCATTCATTCATTCAATTAAATTATTGAAATAAATTTAATTAATTAATTAAATGTATTAATTATGTTTAATGTCAATTTTCAGCCTTTTTGCAATTGAGTTCATTGAGATCTTCCGCTATGATGATGACGTCATGCTAAATTCTGAGAATGTTGGTTTATAGAGATATATGCCCAGTGAATTAAAAAAATAACAACAAATTTTAACGCAAGTAATATTCATGGAATTTGTTTCCCTATCATTTTTGGTTTGGGTAAACGTGTATATTTCAATTATAGCATTTGTCGCTATCGCGAAGGTTACCTTGCCATTCCAGACGTAATGAGTTCTAATAGTTTTAGCTCTGTACAGTCGCCTGTAGTGATTTCTTGTTTCATTTCATAGCTTTTGCCGTTTTATTATGTTCAAACCTCAAAATATTTTGTACATCATTGTTCTACTGCTTGCAATTCATTTATCATTCCTTGAATGTACCACAAAACAATTTTATTTTTAGAAAACCATGTTGTACTTTATAAGTGGTACGATTAGATTCAGCAATGCTTTACTCGTGAAAGGATTTGTTTACAATAATTTTAATCAATAAAGCCTTCGCTATGGAAATTCGATTTGAAAAATGGGGCAAATATCACTTCGGTAATAGTATAATTTAGTCTTCCTTAAAAACTGTTTCCGGGAATTTCAAAATGCAATATATGAATCCAAGGTTTTGTAAATAGCATAGACTAAAAGGACTGGAAACGCTTCTACTAAACTTGTCCGTGCTACTTGAAAAAGCCAATGACAGACCTGTATCCAATAACATTGTAGGTCAGTCTTGACTCTGTAGTTAGTGGACGTTACCTACCACTCACTTTTAAGTTTCGCGCTAGTTGCAGATACTACCATCTGTTAAGAATAGAACATAACAGAGCTTTATTAAGAAAAAACAGTAGTGTCATCTATTAGCAGAAAAAATCTCCAAAGTTGCTAGACCGGGGCCTTAATCCATTATTCTTCGTACAATTTGAATATACACTGCAAAATATCTATTTCCATAAACAATATCTATTTCCATAAACAAGGATTATGCAGGTTATGGCCACTGGTTGTTTTAGAATCAGCCGTTGAAATCTTTAATTTGCTTAACTGTCTTAAAAGGAGTGTCCTTTCTTTGTTCAGTCTTCGACAGTGGTATAGGATTATAGGTACATAAGATGGATCTTGGCAGGTACAGTGGTCGGTATTCGTTTTCGCGACGCGTTTTAGGTCACTCCTTGTGGGGAAATGTGTTGCTCTCCGTTGTATTATTTTTGAACTAATCGTTCTGGGGAGATTTGCATGTGTGATTCCCCGATTTGCTGGGCCGGGTATCAAATCTTGAAGTGGACTGGAGCATCTTTTTCATCAACTCATAAGTGAACTGTCGATCAGGCTGAAGGCAGCCTTTAATGACTCCGGCGGGGATGTCCAGACTAGCATCCCGAACTGATCGATCCTTTGTCGATCCTCTTCAGTTTTGTACAACCCAACGCTCCATTAATATAAATCAAGAATCATAAGGGTGATAAGGGAGAGCCTTGCGGTACTCCTTTCATAATCGAGATGACGTCGCTTTTTTCTTCACCAAAAACCGCAAATGCTCTCCGTTTCTCGAGAAAACTCTTGATCCATATGGTCATTCGTGGAGGACCTTTCCACGCCCAAAGCTAACAAAGCTCTTCCACTAACACTTCGTGGTCTACATTGTCGAATGCTCCGGAAATGTCCAGCAGTAAGGCTGACAGGACTTTTCCTTTATCGAAGCTATCCCATATCGCATCGCTGAAATTCACCAGAGCAATTATTGAAATTAAAATGATCGGAAAGATATCCTTTTTGGTATTCAGGAAATAGAATAGTTGGAATAAGATTATTGTAATATTTTTTTATTAGAACTCTAAATTATATTGGGTTCTTTTTGCTATAATCTTTTGTTTGGTTTTACGCTCGTTTTATGGCAGCAATACGCTTAGTGGCAGTACCTATATGGCAGTTGCTCACTTTCGTGGCAAAGTGAAGCGAGTTAAGTGTTTCACTGATACAATTATCCTTCGGTGACACATTGACAAACATCAAAGTCTTGGAATTCCCACCCAGTGAGCACTGGAACAGATGCGTCAGCTTCGAATTTCGGTAGGGGATATGATCGTTATACAACGTAAAAATAAACCAAATTAACTTTAAAACTTCTTTCTTTCACAATCTAGATTACCTTGTCTGCCAATGCCAAAATGATATTGCTCAGATTCGCCAAGGATTTATTGATGTTTTTTGTCTCCGTCAATCGAGCCCCAGTGGATCCTGAATCCCTTATCCGCTCCGAACCCGCCAAATCAACCAAATGCAACGTACCTACAGTAAGTACTTTAAAACTCCATCTGAAAATAAAACTCAAAATCTCCTTTTTTACCTTGACAGGACTCGCTCGTGTTGTCGTTTTTTCCCACGATCTTTAAACGAAAACCGCTGTGAGAAACGCTGTGAGACTGTGAGACCTGGACGAGCGTTCATTGCAATTAGTGACGGCCACACCTCGCTGTGGATAATGCGACAATTTACGGCAGCAACTTGAGGATATAGTCAACGTTTCGGAAGAAATCGTGCCACCCTTATTACCGCACTACAGGGCCAATTACATGACAAGTAATCCGTCGTTTTTATCAATTTATTATTCATTTAGAATATCTAAGTCTTCATTACCAGTACATAAAGAAATGACTTGAGTTAAACCTTTTGCTAAAATACTATTTTTACATGGAGTTGGTAAACAGTTTATTTCTTACTTGGCTAATCGCTGGTTGATTGAATTATTTAAATTAGCTCTCTATAATTCATTTTTTTAATTAAATTAAAACTTCCTCCCATTCCCATCAATTTTATATAGCGCAGTTAAATTAAATAGTTAATTGTCACTATTGAATAAGTGAGTTAGAAAAAGGGAAATATTTCAAAACAAACTAGTTCCGTTTGCACCGTTAATGCCCCAAATCTCTCATAATGGCGCTCGATTCGTATTCCGCAACTGGAATGCAGCTGTGGCGGCGTGGCATCCCCTAAGGAAGCCTCTCCTGTTGGCGTTTAATATGTTTTTGGTATGAGGTCATCTACATGCCCTCTATTGGTATGTAACCTTGAGGGCAGCTTTGCCTGGTGAGAGGTCAGTTAGGAAAGGTGAGAGAGAGGTAGTAAGAATTGAGCGTCAACACGGTGACCATCGTTAGCTTGTGAGCCACACGTCCAATACACCAAATCTTAGTACCAAATTTAAGACTAGAAGTCATACCAGTTTTGTCAGAATAAGTGGCTTAGAAAGTTGAACTTTTTGGAAGTTTTAGAGCTAAAAAACAACTGGAGAATATTCGCATTCACTTAGACTTAATTAATGTACCAAGTTTAACCTCTAAGTATGCCAGTAAAGCCCGTTCTTGCCATTTTTAAGAGCGATAACAGGCTGTCCGTTGCCCCCACACTCCAACGTTGCTCCAACGTTTGGACAACGTTTAGATTTTTCTAAACAAACGAAATGTTTAGAAAAATTAAGGATTTTTGTATTTTTACTTTACTATTTTTACTTTACTAGCATACAATGGGATAGAGTAGGCGCATTGAAATTGGCGTAATAAGCTGCACTTGGTAAGCGTTCACTTTTGCGGGGAGTTTTTCAGCACGAAAAAGTCGGTACTTTCCAGTTTCATTGCCATTTTTAATTTTTTAGATTGGTTTGATTTCCATTTAATATTATTTAATTTAATGCTTTTTAAACATTATTCGTACAATGCATGCTAGCTTTAATTTGGTAATAATATATAAACAATTGTTTTCATAGAGTTTTTGTTTCTCTTGGCAAATAGATACCGCCCAGGGCAGCTAACTTTGCAGTCGACAGTACGCACCTTGCTCTCTCCGAGCAGGAGGTGTGTGACTGTGTCTCGGCTGCTTCGGTGTAAATGGTCTTTATACCGTATTTTCCAGGAGCAGCTCGATAGTATATTATCCTAATCCGGCGTTAGGGGGTCTCCGGTCAGTGTTAGTGATGGGAATAGAGCACGCCCCCAAATGGAAAGTCCCTCCTTTTCTGCAGGAACTCCCTAAACCCCAACACTGTACAAAATTTCAATACCCTTGGAGTACTATTTCGCCAATCATTTTCATTCCCCGCCGATCCCTCTGAATTTCCTTGATTTCCACTCGTCCAACCTCTCCCGCTGAATACCCTTTTTCGTTGGTGTGACCATTATTCTCATTCTTATTATTACTAGTATTATTTTACAAGTTATGCTAGTAATTGCTATGCCCTGATATCCTCTTTAGATCTCGTTTTTTAAAAAAAAAAATTCCTTATATTCTGGATTAAGAGCTTAGCTGCTTTCACCGATTTCACGTTTACTAAGTGGATTGGATTTCTTTATTAGCGGCAGTTCCATTGTGTCCGGGTTGGTCATGTTTTTGCCTTTCGGCAATTCGTGTTGGGCAAGTATTGTCAAACGAGTAGTGGTTGCCTCCACAGTTTCGGCACTTTCGCGCATTATCGGCACAGTTATTCGTCTTGTGATGCCCAGAACATTTCGCACATGTATGTGGGTTCCTTACATTGAAAGGCAGTGTGACCGTAACTGTGGAGAATTTTGGAGAATAAGAGGGTCCCTGCGTTGTGATTAGGGGAGTACTTGAGGAATAGGTTGGATGAGAGCACTTACCAAGAGAAGTTTGGTAGACTTGTTTTTACTATCAGAATGCTTTCTTTAAGACTTTCTTTAAGATGTATTTACAAGGAAAATGACGAGCTTATATACACGATTGAAAGGACACCGGATAGAAGAGTAAATTAACATTCAAGGAGTAATTAACTAAAATAAGTAGATTAAGCATATTTTCAGTGAAGGTTAGGACAAAAGGGAAAGGTCACAAGGGAAGGAGAAGACATTCCAATATATACGAAGGACTTTTACACAGTAACATTGGCAGTTAAAGCATTGGAGTAGGTTTTCTTTTCGGCGGTCTTCGACCTATACCCTCCTGCTGAAGGCGAAGAGAAAGCCTTGGTTAAGAAGTCGTGCTTTAGTTTCGGCTGAAGTGCAGGAGAGACGTACAGATCCGAAGGCCTTTGTGCTTGATTGGTTTAACCATCTGATGGCTTCAGCAGTGATTTCCAGCTCCAGATTTTCATTTCTGCGGTTCAGGTGTTGAGCGATCGGCTCCCTCACGTGCGTTTTTGGGCAGCTGATGTATAACAACATCCAGTCGCGGCTTCGACGAGACGTCCATAGACTAGTTCAAATGGAGGGAAACCCGCATGGTTCTCACAAAAACGGCGTCACGCCAACCAGCCACGTACGCCTATTCCAAAAAATAGTTTTTAATATTTTTAAAGTATAATATATTATACTTCGAAGTAGTATTATGCACCGCATGGTTCTCCCAAAACGGCGTCGCACCAACCAGCCACGTATTTGCCTCTAACCGTGCCTTTTTCGCTCCTTCTTTAACAAAGTAAGGATGGGCTGATTTTTTTGCTTGAAAAGAGCAGCTCGGCTTTCCCGCATTGCTCTCACATGTCCGGTAGTATTTTCTGGTTCCTAAGCAACTGAGGTTGATATTTACTATATTGTGTTACATTTACTCTATTCCATTACTTGGTCCCCAATAGCAAGAAAACTTCACTGTTTTTCTTTACCAAGCAGGCCAATCGGAATGTTTACAATGGTTACTAAGCAAAGGCATGGTATGTTTCGGTACTTCAGTACTGCTTGGCTACTGAGATTTAATCTCTGCTAGTAGATTAGGGGTGACGTTAGTTTGCTTTTGGATTTGGTCTAGTTTGGAGCTAATTTGGATGATTTGCTGATTTGATTCGAGAGCTGATTTGGTCTAATTTGGATAATTCCTCCCTCGGGAGGAGGACCGAGAACTGTGTGACATGTCACCATGTGTAGGAGAAACACCAAGACTTTCACCAAGTAGTAAGAGGGAGAGATAACCAGCTACGTGGTATTGAAAGATGAGATGGGGAATCTGAATGGGTTCCTGCGTTGTGTTTCTAAACTGATAGATAACAGCTTTGTTCACTTACAAAAGAACTCACTTAGTATTTTCACATTCCTAAAAATGGAAGAGTTAAGACTACTTGGTTTAGACACCAAAAACTTAACAAGAGCGCGCAAAAACTCTTACAAAAGCAAGAGCGCGCTTCAAACACGTCCAAACTTAGGGGACTCCCTCTCTCCAATGAACGCTTCCTTTGTCTCTTTGGAAGACAGCGATAAAGATAATACTTTTGAAACGCAGGTTTCAGATTCTACTTTTCCTTCCCTTCGTAGTCAAGGTAGAAGATTAGTCTAGAAAATTAATTATACTTAAGTTTAAAACATTAGGAATAAACGTTGGTGCTTCCACCTCTCGAAGCACGATGAGTATCAAGAAGAAGCGCAATTAGAATGATGACTTGGAAGTTACAAAGCGAAACTTTGTTCGCAATTCAGTCCAGCCTTATCCAATGCCAGCCAAAGGAAAATGATGAGCTTGACTTCGTCATGAAGCACTAGGCAAAAAGGTTAAAGCGGTTGCCGTCTAATCAATCCGAGGAGATTCTCTGGCACTTTGAAAGAATGTTGATGGAGGCAGAATTGCAAAATCGGGTAGCACTTACAGATCGCGATACCGAGAGTGACTAATGGAACCTCTATGGTATACTTAATCATGACAGTTTCTAATTTTATCCGTTTAGTCTTTGTTTTAAAATCCTATAAAATTATTTTTTCAACCCTGTGTGTTTCCATAATTAGTTTAAAATAATTGACGTCTTTTTATAACTCACGTTACTCGGATAACGTATGCTTTGTTTATTGCATACTGCAAGAAATTTATCGACGCGGAAAATAAAAATTCTATGTAAAGTAAACTTCTACTACCCAGTCCCATATGTGAGCTTAAACTTTATACATCATCTCTTCAAGAAGTTCTCTTTACGTAGTCATTTTGCCATGGGACACATCCTTCATTAACAAAATACTTTGCGTAAGTATTCCGAACATTTACCGCTTGAAGGAGGCTGTTCTCAGGCATGGTGTTCGCATCTTCTTCCGGATAAACATCGTTTTAATAATTCTGCACAACACTAGATTTGACAACTTTTGCTCCTTGCTTTGACTTCATAATATAGTTATGCAATAGCACACATGCCTTTACAAATATTAGTACATGTTCAGGGGTTGTGTGAATAAGAGTTGTGAGTATCCTCCAGCGTTCTGACAAGATGCCAAACGCGCTCTCAACCGTTCTTCGGGCTCGAGAGAGGCGGTAGTTGAATACCATTTCTTCATGACTTAATCGGCCAGTACCCCTCCCTGTTTATGGCCGTAGAATGTGTTGGTCTAAAGGAAAGGCTTCATCGGCGAAATACATAGGGCAAGATCATTTCCGAGTTTTGAAGTTTAGCGGGTCTTGGAATGTTGAGTTTTCCTTTCCGCAGGGCTTTACGGAATTTGGGAGCCTCAAATGTACCTCCGTCACTTTCCTTTCCAGGCGCGCCGATATCCAACATTGTAAAACAGTAGTCCACATCGCAAGCAGCGAGCATTACAACACTAAAATAATGTTTATAATTGAAGTACAGGGATCCAGACCTTACCCCAAGTTCGAACTCGGGTAACCCGAGTTCGAACTCGGGGAGCCCAAGTTCAAGAAATCCCATAAGCGTCCTATTTTGAGAGAGTTTTTATAAGATTTAATAGCATACTTAACCTGTTGATGTAATAAATTAAATGGTTTATCTTTGTGCTGTGAACATGCTATGAGAAGGGGCTTTTTCTACACAATACCGAACTCTGGTTCCCAAAAGTTAGAACTCTATCGGTAATAGCCCTATATTGTTCAAGAATTGAGACAATATTGTAAAATTTGATTGAATAAAAATCTTGCTTATGATTTTGAAAAGTTTGAGAGACCTTTCGTAAAATTGTATAAAATAATAAGCTTGTTGATGTAATAAATTAAGTGGTTTCTCTTTTTGTCGTGAACTAGCTGTGAATAGTCCTTTCTCTGCGCAATACTGAACTTGGGCTTCCCAAGTTCGAACTCGGGTAACCCGAGTTCGAACTCGGGGAGCCCAAGTTCAAGAAATCCCCATAAGCGTCCTATTTTGAGAGAGTTTTTATAAGATTTAATAGCACACTTAACCTGTTGATGTAATAAATTAAGTGGTTTATCTTTGTGCTGTGAACATGCTATGAGAAAGGGCTTTTTCTACACAATACCGAACTCAGGTTCCCAACTTGGAGCTCTATCGGTTGCCCTATGTTCAAGAATTGCCTGCAAATGTCTTTTTTTAACATAATGGTGCAAATATACCAAATGTGTGTATATTTTCAAAAGTTTGGTTCACTCGGGCATGTTCACTAAATGGAATGCCTATATTTATTAAAATTTTAATTGAACTTATGTAGCAGACAAAGCAAATAAATGCTTAGCATCGAAATTGAAAATATAATATTCGTATATGTGATGTAAAGGGAAGGGAAGTTAAGGGGATTCGTAAATGTGAAGAGTGCGCAGTGCATTTAAGGACAAGGATTTCCCCTATTGGTCGGAATATAACAATATAAGTACAGTCTATATATTCAATATAAGTACTTGGGATGACCGTGTGCCCCTCCACTTCTCATTTTACTGTGGTCTTACTAAGAGCGCGAAGCTTGTTTACCATGGAAGGTATATCCTCCCATCTCCTGTGAAGGCGTTTGCTACCAATTTCGTTTTTTCTTTTCTTACAGGAAAATGCAATTTAATTGATAATTGTGAAGAGTGTCTTGGTGATGGCGACTGTGCCTTCATGGTTGGACCCAACGACGGGGACATCGTCTGTTTCAACGAAGATACGGGGCACCCGCTGGCACCCTACTATGCTCGTATTGAGCATTGCGGTAGTAATACATTTTCTTTTAATAGAATATGCTAAATTCGATTATTTAGATGAAAGTACCTACATTCGAGTGGCTACAAGCCTCGTCGTTCTTGCAGTTTGTGTAATTTGCGTACTTGGAGTTATGGTTTACTGGTACGCTCTGAAATGCTTTAATTACAAAACTTTATCCTAATGATTTGTCGTTATATTAAACGACGGCGTAATCGACGGAATGAAATAGTATAGGAAAATTACTCATGCTTTTGATCCTCTTCATGCTTTTGTGTTTCCGGTTTTTGTAATCCAGTTTACGATTTGTAGTTTAATCGGACATTGTATGCTTTTGATTTTTTCAATGGTTTTTATTGTGCTTTTATCATATTTTGTGATTTTTTTTAATTTTTATGTCTAAAAACTTTGAATACATAAGTTAACCTTGTTTTCATCTATCTTGTCTGTTCGGTGAAATGTTTTAACAATTTATGCAGCTCCTTTTCCGAAATAAATTTTCCGTTTATTTACTCTTTTCGTTACCTCCTGACAACACAAATTGTACACGTTTTCCGAAGGTTTTGCCTTCGAAAGGCTTGGAAAGATACGGTCCGAAAGGGTTGGAAAGCTATGGTATATCGGTTCTTCCGTCCCCCAGCAACCATCGTCGCATCCCAGCACTCAACCATCGTCGTTCTGATTTGAGGTCACACAGTGCAAACATTGTCGGCTTTTCAAAGTTTAGTTTTCGTCGCTGTTTCCACAAGTTCCACAAAACCAGTCTTTATCCTTGTGCTCCGCCATGTGAAAATTCGTTGCACAAAGGTAATGAAACCATGACCAGCATCGGTTACACTGTACAGTTTTGTTTTTCGCCGGTAGACTGCATGCAGGACAGCAAAATAGCTTTTTCCCGCGCTTTTCTGCGATGAGCTTTTTTACGGTAATCTTGGCTTGCGGTGTGAGGTACGTATATACTCGGTTAAATTGTTTGTTAACCCGCTGGTCAAGAACTCCATCCGAGATAGTCCGGGAATCTAATTTTAGATCGCTATTGTCGGCCTTTTCTAGTTTTTTAATTCCTTTGTCCAGACTCGATTCCTTCAGAAGCCACGATAACACTAAGTGCGTCTTTTCTGTAGGCAGCATGTTTTCAAACTTTAGTGGTCCGGCTCGCAATTTTCTCGACGCCGGAACCGAAGGAAGTTTAAAACTGGTCGCACGTACCGTTGTGCGATTGCCTTGTTCCTTTTGTGTTACGGCCCAATTTAGGACAGTTGTAGCATGAGACGACTGCTGCTTCCCAGCCTTAGATTTGGAATCCATCGCTAGCTGCCGAAAAGTAATAGTTTAGGTTAGGTTATAGCAGAGATGTCTTGTTTTCTACCTGATACTCGAGCAATTTGTATGGACTTCGGTAAGTCGAAGCTTCAATTGTCACAGCATTGGAAGCCCAAAGAAGACAGATCTTTGCATCGCGCAGAATTTCTAAATCATCCGGGGTGTGAGCAATAATTCTATAGCGGTACCAGTAATCATCCAAATCACGATCCAGGATTACAGTGGGGTAATCCACGGCCCCCGTTTCCTTAATACGCTTTTCCATTTTGTTGTTTAATTTCCATTTTTGTTCCAACTATAAAAGGAATTTTAGGGTGAGGAATTTGTGCCATTGAATACCTTACGTAGGGGATGGTAACATGCTCCTCAAAGTGATGCATGTTTGCCTGAATCCATGCATATGCAGCATATAACGACGGTAGCACCGTGCGTAAATGCTTGAGTTTCGTGGAATGAAAAAACGTCTCCAAGTTATTAGTAACTGTCGAGCAAAAAGTAATTAAATCTTAATCGGGTAAGTTTGAATTCTTCAGTAAAATTACCTTTTCGTACAACTTGGTTTGAACATAATCGTCCTCTATGACATCCCAAGTAGCACAAGTTGGTTGAAGGAACGTCTGTTTCTGACCTTTAACGTCAAAAGTGACGTTATTTCAACGTTGCAAAGACATACAATTTGCAATCTTTGGTAATCTTTTAATCGTTGGGGAAAGAAAAATCCCCGTAGGACTATATACTTGACTCTGAGCAACGTTGTTTCGACCTAAAACGGACGATACCTTGGACGTCTAAATTTGACGATTATACAACGTAAAGGTGACATACAATTTGCAGTCCGTCTTAACGTCACAAAGTGACGTCAATTTCAGACGTCGGTGACGTCATTTCAACCATTTATCGACCAACTTGTGCTACTTGGGATGTCGTGCTGCAACGAAGAGATTTTATTGTACGGGAGAGGTCAGTTGGATCCAGCAAATTAACGGTCGTTCGACAAGGACAGAATTTTGGTGCGCCATAATTATCTTTGCATTGGCAGTTGAATTTTTTAAATAAATCATCCTCAGTTAAGGGCTGTGGTTCGTCTTCCATAGGGATAGCCTCCTCGTTGACTGCTTAAATGATTGAAAAGTAAAAATCAATCAGCAATTTAGGAGGAAGAATCAAAATGCGTACCCATGTCTGCATCAGTGAATTGTGGTTCAGCGGACTGAATCGCTGACTGGTCATCGCGTGGTCCCGCTTGTGTTTCTGTTTTGAATAATTAGAGTAGTCACCTTCGCGTTTTTCTTTGCAGCAGTATGGTAATAAACTTACCCATGTTCTCATCGATAAGATCGCAAGTCCTTCCGTTATGGCACAAAGCCGACCAACACGGAATGTCAGCCTTCTTGCATTCACATTCCTTACTGTTTATACATGACTCCGTGCAGTCACACATGATTCGGTTATTCTGGGTTGGGAGGCCTTTCCCTACATGTAATTATATATTGTTGTATGGAACGGGATTAAATGATATATTCACAAAATTGATTTACTTTTTGAACAGTTCTTGCTGCAAGTGCATTCCATATCACGGAATGCTCGACAGGAACAATCTTCTGCCACATCGCAGACTTCAATGCAGTCACACCCATTCGAAGATTTTTTTGCTTGATGTTCTGTACCGCAGAATAAGTTTGACATTGTTATATTCATTTGCAACTCACTTAATTCTCGTGCTTCGGCATTGTTGCAAGCTTGTTCGCCATGGCAAAGTTCGGTACATCTCCGTGAGGCCTGCATGCACTTGCAAAATTTTTTCAAACACATCTTACGGCAGCTACAAGAAGTCGCATCTGGATCATAAATAAATAAGTCGGGACTTTAAGCCTTGTATCTCTCTTAAATAATTTATGTGCTTACCAGCTTGATCCCAAAAATGGTCTTCAGAGACTTTCAAACAATATTGTAGTCCTTGCTCCGACAACACCTGCATTTCATCTACCGGAATGGATCTGTACGGTTCGTGATATTCAGGTTTGCAATAGTCGTTCGAATCGTCAGAGTTCACATCTCTTAAAAGAAAAACAAAACCTTACCCACTTCGCCCCAAAACAAAGTGAAGAAATTACCAGCAAGGTTATATGCGGAGCCCATCACGTCGTTTATTTTAAACCTCAGAGCTTGAAAGTATAATTGTGTAACTGCCATACTTGTTTCAGAAAGCGCCTGGTTTTGGCAGTACCTTCCACCATGACAAGCCGATGTGCAATTTTTTAACGTTCGGTTACACCTGCACCGCTTAGTTTCACAATCACTTTTACACTCGCAAATGTCTACTTTGCTTTTACCGCCGTAAAAAAGTAAAAGTAGAGAAAGGACTATTCAC
This sequence comes from Lepidurus packardi, assembly GCA_023053545.1. Lineage (NCBI taxonomy): Eukaryota > Metazoa > Arthropoda > Branchiopoda > Notostraca > Triopsidae > Lepidurus > Lepidurus packardi. The sequence continues at coordinate 1,323,556 of JAKZAN010000002.1, forward strand.
AGCTAGTTCACGACAAAAAGAGAAACCACTTAATTTATTACATCAACAAGCTTATTATTTTATACAATTTTACGAAAGGTCTCTCAAACTTTTCAAAATCATAAGCAAGATTTTTATTCAATCAAATTTTACAATATTGTCTCAATTCTTGAACAATATAGGGCTATTACCGATAGAGTTCTAACTTTTGGGAACCAGAGTTCGGTATTGTGTAGAAAAAGCCCCTTCTCATAGCATGTTCACAGCACAAAGATAAACCACTTAATTTATTACATCAACAGGTTAAGTATGCTATTAAATCTTATAAAAACTCTCTCAAAACATGACGCTTATGGGGAATTCTTGAGCTATATGTTTACCCAATAGTTCGAACTTATGCTGGGTAGCTCAAGTTCAGTATTATGTAGAGAGAGCACTTTTTCCATCGCATTTTCAGAACAAAAAGAAACCAGTTAATTAATTTCATCAAGTTTATTATTCTATCATATCTATCGGTTTTATTTAATACGCGAATACAAAGAGACCGAGCAACGCGGTCTCCTTTTCTTAACAACAACAAAAAAGTTTATTAACACTTTATTCACTATTTTAACTGCATGAACAATACATGAAACGCAACGGTGTAATCACTAAGAAAGGGTTACATTCACAAGTACAAACTTGAATAGAAAGTAGGAGATTTGACACAACGAAGGTCTATGTTTGGATGTCGAATGAGAAGTTTTAAGCATCCTTCGATTTCTATGAAATATATAAATACAAAATAGATTTAAAATGAATCTGTGTCTGTCTAAGTTAAGTAACTTCACATAAGTTCACTAAATCTTTTCCGTTAAAAGAGATACCATTTGTTTATATTTTCGTTCACGGGTTGAATAAAGAAAGAATAACAATTTTAATAAGCTTTATACTGGAGAGAAAATACAATTAACAGCGACTCCAACGGATCATGTTTGCAAGTAGATAAAGTCACACCCATAGCTACACCCTTCTTTTGGAAAATGCCACGCCTCTGCAAAATGTGTCACGTCAAATATAAAGTTCATACTTTTAAGCATCGAACTTGGGCAGATGCCTCGCGTCCCAAGTTCAGTGTCTACCCAAGTACGAACTTGGGCTGCCCGAGCTCGAACTCGGCCAGATATCGAACTTGGGTCGCAACAGTCTCGTGTTAAGGCCGAAACCCAACATTGCGTCCAACTTAAATGTATTTGCCATTCTCTCAACCTCGTTGTGAAGCATGCGTTTGAGGCTATGCCATCCAGCATTGGATTTTTATTGACAGAAATTCCTTCCTTCTTCTCGAAGAGTCAGATAAGACGTGAGGATTTCCTTAGTTTGTTTGAAAGAATGGACCTAAATAGTGACAGGCAAGATACCCCAACTCCTTTTCAGAAGTACTCTGTTACTCGCTGGTTAGTGCGAGGCAAAGTCTTGTACAACCTGCTGGTAAACTGGCAGGAGTTGAAGGCCTACTTTAGCCAAATGGAACTCAAAGCTCCGGCTAGTGTGAGATACAAGGTTTCGTCGATCAGCGATATGCTGAAAGACGACTCCGTGTACCTCCTGATTGTGTTTTTGACGCCTATCGTGAGGGAATTTGAGCAAATTAACGCACTATTCCAAAGTGCCAGTGTGGATCCCGAAAAGCTTGTTCGTGAGCTCTCTCTCCACCACAAAAGTGTGAAGGATAGAGTTTTTGACGTCAGAGGGTATCAAAAACCTCTTTCCCGTGTAGATTTCGGAGCGAAATTTTCTTTTGAATGTGGAGCGTTTATCCAAAATCAATCTTGCGGCACCAAAGAGGGTGCTGAAAAAATTGTTGAGACTGTCCAAGGGACATGTTTGAAGTTTCTCTTGGAACTTATTTCTCAAATGGAGTCTCGTCTTCCGGAAAATACGGAAATATTTCGTGGATTGTCGTATCTGTCGCCAAGTCGAGTCCTTTCTCAAGTGGACAAAGTAAATTTTGGTGAGCTACCTCTGAGACACCTAATGGGAACAAATGCCCAGTTAATAGAAGACCAGTACAGAAAAGTTAGCCTTATCATCTGGACTGACACGGATCTTTTTAAAAATTCAACCATTTCCAAAGACGCAGTCAAGTTCTGGGCCTCAGTCAGAAGCTATCAGAATGTACTAGGAAGTTTTGCTTTTAGGGAGTTAGCTGACTATTGCTTGGCCTGCTTATCTCTGCCCATATCTAATGCTTTCGTAGAGAGAGTATTTTCTCAAGTCACCTACGTGAAGAGTAAACGTCGTAATAGAATGCAGATAAAAATGCTCGACTCAGTTGTTAGAGTGAAGTCGTACCTTTCAAGTAGAGGTTTATGTTGCAAGGAATACACTGTGTCGGCTGGAATGGTTCCGCAATTTACCAGCAAAATGTACGGTGAGAATATTGATGGTGAAACTGAAGATCAAGATCTCTCAATTTTGTTACATTTTGATTAATGATCTGTTTAATCCATGCAGTACGCAGTTTCCGTATTTGTTGCATCATTAGTATCGTTTTTTTCTGCGTGTAAATGCATGATTGTATTTTTTTGCTCTGCACGTGTTTCCAACTTTCGTTAAACATGAAAAACACTCGCATGTAATCTTATTAATTGAATCTCTTTCACGTGCAATTTCATTTGCGATGTATTAATCCCAAAGGAAGTTCCTATGGGTTTCAATTCCCCAAAAAATAGTGATCTCGTTTTCATAATAAAATGATTTAATCGGATGTTTAACATTCTTTTGGAGAGCTTGTGTTTCATGACTCGTACAATTTTAATTCTGGGTTTTTCTAACATTGTATTAATTAATACACTAATGCATAATATTGTCACGGCTATATTTCGCATTGCTTGCTTTTCTCACGCTTTGCTAATCTTTGCAGCCAACTTAGCCCAGAGCTAAGCTGATCCCTGACCCCATGTACTGGGTTACCTACATGGTGTCGCTTTTCGCTAAACTTCGCAGCTTAGTTAGCACGGAGCTTCGGTGATCCCTGACCCCATGTGCCGAATTGCAATCCTGCTGACGGACATGGTGTCGGATAGAGCACCGGAGCTACGTGGGATTGCATGCCCAGCTTTGGCGAATTGTGCCAAGAAGAGTTTAGTTGGTTAGAGAGTTGAAGGACTAGCCGGTAGTCTGTTAGTGGGAGCGTAAGAGAGTAGTCTGGTAGAGAGAGTCGAAGGGTAGAGTCTTGAGTAGTGTTGTTATGTCCTAGTCCTCTGTTTTTCATGTAGTGTTTTCGTCCTCTTAACTTTACCACTGTAATCTTCCCGAATACAGTTCTGTAAATCCACCTTTCCCGAACATACTCTAATTCCTGACGGATTTGATGCCCTGTCAGATTTAGACGTGACAATTGGTGCATCGACCGGGAAAGGTGGTTTGATTGGTAAAGTTAGGCTACGTGTTTTGTGTTAGAACCTAACTAGGACTTGGGGGTTTCATGAGTGACACTGGGGCGATCCCGAAGACCGAGGGAACCGGTAAAGGCGTTCCTTGCCCGAATCGCCAGGGTACACGTATCCCAGGTGCCCCAACGTTGCCCCCAAGGGAGTCATCGTTCGCCCGTTCCGTGTCGGTACGCCGTCAGCCCGGAGAAAAGCGGAAGGAAGCAGTCACTCCCTCGTGGCTCCACTCTAAAAGCGCCGAACGAGCCATTGCTGCCTCGAGCCCACGGAAACCTACTCTGGAAGCGCAAGAGATTCCGTGGAGTTCAGCTGACCCGTCCGAAGACGACGAAGCCGAACGCCCCCAGAGTCCGGATCTAGACCTCACCTGCTACGCCGTTCCTAGCGAGCCGGAATCCAGCCCGGAAACCCCTCGCAGGAGGTACCAGTTCTCCGCGGTACGGGAAGAGTTGGAGGCGATTGAAAGGTCGACTATTGAAGCCGGCCGTACCACCCCTTCACCGCGAAGATCCGTTGTGAGACTCGTAGACCTCCTTGCCGAGCCAAACAGCCCTACATCAACCATGGCAAACCCCGGTGCGCCCGGTAGGTTGCGTAAGGCGGTGAGTGCCCCCCGATTTTCTGGGGCTCACGATGAGGACGCTATGCGGTTCCTCCAAAAATATGAGCAGGTGGCGATTTACAATGGATGGAATGAGAAAGATAAACTGGAGTGTTGGGCTACGAGCCTGGACGGTATGGCCGATACATGGTACGCCAACCGGTACCCCCTTGATGGCCCACTCCCTACCTCCTGGAATGAACTAAAAGAGGAATTCCGAAAGTTTTTCGTCCCCCAAGGTCGAGTTTTCCGCAGCAACGCCAAGTTGCAAATGCGGGTGCAGCGTTCGGAAGAGAGTGTCAACGAATATTACATGGACGTAGTCAACATGTGCCGGGAGATTAATCCCGGCATGTCCGAATATGACAAACTCAATCACCTCTTCCGAGGCCTACGGCCTGGTCTAGTGGAGCCGTTGTCACGCTTAAACGTGCAAACGTGTGACAAGTTTCTTGAAGAGGCTAACTTGCTTGAGTTCAGCCAGGAAAGGAGCCGAGTTTCTCAAGCCTGGTGGACAAACGTGATCCGTAGCGAAGAAGCCGAAAAACGTGCCGCGGTGGCTGGTGTTGGTGTGCGAGGGCAAGGTTCGTTTACCCCTTTTGCCCCAACGGGTCGTGAAAATCCTAAACCCAGCTCAGGATCGGAATCCAGTGCCATTGCGGAGGCTCTCTGCAAACTCGCCGGTGAATTCCAGCAGTTCCGCGAAAGTTTCGCGAAACCGCAAGGTAAGGTTGGCCGTCCCTATTCTCCCAATCGTTCTTACTCCCCAAATTCCCGCACGCATGATGGGAAACCTATTTGCTATCGCTGTCAGAAACCAGGGCACATTGCACGTTACTGTGTCAACCCTGAGTCCAGGGAGCGTGGTCAAGACCACAAGGGAATCTGGAAGGGGAAAGGGAATAAAGAATCTCAGAACAGGGATAAGGGTGGCAAGTCGAGATTGGATAGACCATCAGGACGGCGCTCGGATAGCGATAGAGAAGATTCGTGTTCGGAAAACTAAAAAGGGCGGCTCCGGGGGGCGGAGTCGCCCAGGTCATTGAGATCCCCCTCTTATGTGTGTTTTGTCCCAACCTCGTCAGAGAAAAGATAGTGTGTAATGGAGTCGAAACGATAGCCATCATCGACACTGGTGCGGCCGTGAGCGTGGTTTCTGCAGATTGGGCCTTACGTACCCAGGCGCAGCTGGTAGCCTGGGAGGGACCCGAGAAAGTTGTAGCAAACGGCGAGCGTGCTCAGATTCGAGGTGGTGTGAATATCGGGGTTCGACTCGCAGGGAAGGAGGTATACACGAAAGCCGTTGTCTTTAACAACGGCTTGGCAGAACTGATCATAGGCAACGATTTGCTTAGGCAATTAGGTGATGTGACCCTCCGATATAGGGATGATGGGTTTACCCTCGCAGGTCATCGGGAAAGTGAGGAAAAGCCCATCGGAGATAGCGCTAGCAACGTAATTGCACAGGCGACCTGTTGCCTAAAGAGGGTTAAAAACAAGGACAAAACGGTAGTAGGGGCTACAGACACAGAAATTGGGCCCTCGCCGCAGGGGCGGGACCGAATAGGAGTGTCCACTATCCCCACTAGCCGGTTTTCCTTGTTGAAAAGAGAAATGGGTACTTGGGAGCGTCACGAAGAGCCAACTAGTCCCGCTAGGGTAGAATCAGACCATTCGGATGTACCATCCATCGCTGCGTTCAGTAATGCGATCAGAGTGACATCCATGCTTGAACCAGTTCGCGTGGGTGTGATCATGGCGCCCCTGGATGCGTTAGATCCTCTCGAGAATTTTCAAACTCGCCAAAATACGACGCGAATGGAGGATTTTGGCGGGGATTTAATTAGCTTTGATAAGGAGTCAGAGAAAGATTTGATTAGCTTTGACGAAGAGGAGGAAGTCGATTTAATAAGCTTGGAGGATCCGTCTACGTCAAGGGAGTCCAACCCTACGCCTGCAGATAGTGAGGTAGCAATTCTAGCCTCAAACCCCAAGGCAGATGACATCACTGAGCGCGCTGAGAGGCTTCCCCAGAGGGGGAAGAGTAAACAGAAACTCTGCAAAAGAATAGGTGAGCCCCGAGTCCCTCGGGATGGCGCACAGTACCGGCCGTCAGGTCATCTCGCCGACGAGAAAATGGCGGAGGCCGTGCAGATCTCCACCACGATTACGGAGGGGTGGGCGTGGTCGTGCCGTCGAGGTGGAGGTGAGACTCCAAAGGTGAAGCCTGGGATTGAAAGGTCCTCGGCTCCGCCGAGGCCGAAGGAGCCAGATAAAGGGGGAGAGCTTTCTGAATTTTTAGTACAATCTTCCACAGCTGAAAAAAGAGAGTCACCGGAAACCCCTTATTGTCCCCATGAGCAAACAGACGAGAAAATAGAACAGGATGCGGTCCTCTTCCCGGATTTAAAGATCCACGAAGACGAAGGTACGAGAGTAGAGAAGATAGTTGCCTTAAGGGAGTATAGGATTCCCCCGCGATCGGGAATACCCATTAATGTCCACCTTGTGAACCAGGGTTCAGACAAATGGGGCGAATGTAAACTAACACCGCCGTCTGAAGACGAAGCTCAGGATTTCCTGGTAGAACCCGAGAAGCGATTATTAATCGAAAAAGGGATCAGCTTAGGTCGAAGCATAACTACCTTTCAGGGTGGGTACGGTCCGGTAATGCTAGTAAACTTTGGTCCGGAGGCATAATGGGTGGCTGCGGGGACAGTTTTAGGCAGTGTCGAAGACCAGGTACCCCACGTAGTGGAAGCAGAGGAAGGAGTAGTTACTGACGAGACCCTGGATGGCTGTATCTCGGATCGATTAGACGATGATCAAAGGCAAGCGCTTAGAGAGGTGCTAAGTAAGCATCGCCAGTGCTTTGCCGGGGGTTCAGAAGATTTAGGTGCATCCAACGTGGTAGAGCACGGAATAGATACGGGTAACGCAAATCCCGTTTCGCAGGTCCCCTACCGGAGCGCCTACAGGGAAAAAGAGCTGATTAGGCAGCAGGTGGAAGAAATGATAGAGGCAGGGGTGGTAGAACCATCAAGCAGTCCATGGTCTTCCCCCGTAGTTTTGGTAAAGAAGAAAGACGGTACTTGGCGCTTTTGCGTTGACTACCGGAGGCTAAATTCCGTCACGATCAAGGACGTTTATCCTTTGCCCAGGACGGATGATGCCTTGGACTCCATGCAAGGTTCGAAATTCTTCAGCACTTTAGACCTCATGTCAGGTTACTGGCAAGTAGGAGTAAAGGAGGAAGATAGGGAGAAAACGGCATTCATAACACCGGATGGCCTATACCAATTCACGAAAATGCCATTTGGGCTATGTAACGCACCGGCCACCTTTCAAAGGATGATGGACGTTATCTTAGCAGGTTTCAAGTGGCAAATTTGTCTAATCTATCTAGACGATGTGGTAATTTTCTCCAAAACTTTCGAGAAGCATGTGGTAGATGTTGACGCCATTTTGGCATGCTTAGGTAAAACAGGACTGAAGTTAAAACCCAGCAAATGTCACTTTGGCTGCGAAACTGTTCAGGTGCTTGGGCACATAGTGGACCAGGAGGGTATTAGGCCGGATGACGGTAAATTAACAGCCGTCACGGATTTTCCAACGCCGGCAAATCTTACGGCGGTTCGTAGCTTCACGAGCCTATGCTCGTACTACAGAAAATTCGTGGAAGATTTTTCAGCTAGGGCCGAACCTCTCTCAAGGCTTACAAAATTAAATACACCATTTGTATGGGGTGTCGAGCAACAGTCTGCTTTTGAAGACCTCAAGCAAGCTCTTGTTTCGGCGCCTATTCTAGCTCACCCAGAGTTGGATGGTGAATTTGAGATCCATCCTGACGCATGTGATTTTGGCATAGGAGCGGTTCTGGCACAGCGCCAAAATGGCGAAGAGCGGGTTATCGCTTATGCGAGCCGGCTCCTTAATAAAAGTGAACGGAATTATTCCACCACCGAGAAAGAATGCTTAGCTCTCGTATGGGCCGTAAAGAAATTTAGGCCGTATGTTTGGGGTAAACCTTTTAAAGCTGTCACAGACCATCACGCATTGTGTTGGCTAATGACCAAACGGGAGTCCACAGGGCGGTTAGCTAGGTGGGCCCTCGCTCTGATGGAATACGAGTTTCAAATCGTACATCGGAGTGGGAGGGTTCATAATGATGCTGACCCTCTGTCACGCAACCCCGTTGACCCCCCAGCTGGAGAAGGCGACGACAACGGCCCGGTAGTGTTCGGGATTGGTGTCCAAGCAGTTGATACTCGTTTAGCTGATGTGGAACAAGAACAACGGTCAGATCCGAGATGGGCAAAGCTTATTGCCATCTTGGAAACACTTAATCCGCGGGCCGTACAGAGGCGCCAAGTCGTGCAATACACGATGAAGGAGGGAAAACTTTTTCGGATTTTAGTGAGAAACGGCGAATGTCGCCTAAGGCTCTGCGTACCTGCTTCTCTCAAAAGGGAGGTTTTGTACGCCTGTCATGACGACGTCACTGCTGGTCATTTAGGTCTCAAAAGAACCTGGGACAAGATCAGCAAAAGGTACTATTGGCCTAAAATGATCACGGAAGTAGCTCGTTACGTCGCCTCCTGTACGGATTGTCAAACCCGGAAAGGAGAAGCGACGAAAAAGAAAGGGCTAATGGTCCCGATCAAGGTTGACAGGCCTTTCGAGAAAGTCGGGATTGATCTACTTGGCGCGTTCCCCGAGACCCCGCGCGGTAACAAGCACATTATTGTAGCAGTCGACTATCTAACGAAGTGGGCTGAGACCAAGGCTGTCCCATCAGCTTCGGCCGAGGAAGTTGCCAAATTCTTCGTGCAACAACTCGTGTTGAGACATGGGGCACCGGAGACTTTGTTAAGCGATAGAGGTACCTGCTTCACAGCAGAGTTTACCGAGGAGCTGATTAGGGTCATGCAAACTAATCACGCTACGACTACGGCCTACCATCCCCAATGTAACGCTTAACCGAGCGTCTCAATCACACGCTAGCGGACATGCTTTCGATGTACGTAAGCAGCAACCATCGTGATTGGGATGATTGTTTAGACGCTGTGACCTTCGCGTACAATACGGCGAGGCAGGAGTCCACCGGGTACTCCCCATTCTATCTCCTCTACGGGAGGGAGCCAAAACTCCCACTCGATGTGGCGATGGGTGCCAATGCCGAGGTAGACGAGATGGAAGACTCCGCTGACATAAGCAGGGCAGGTCAAATGGCCAGTCGTATAACGAAAGCTTTTAGCGTTGTAAGACAGCGCCTGGGTAAAGTTCAGGCAAAACAAAAGGAGCGTTATGACGAATCTCACGAGGAGCGTTTCTACGATGTAGGGGATGTTGTATGGGTTTATACTCCGGTTCGGAAAGTGGGGAAGTCGGAAAAACTTCTCCATCGCTTCTTTGGCCCATATAAGATTCTCCGTAGAACGTCTCCTGTAGATTACGAGGTCCAGGGGGTCAAAAGACGGAAATCCGACATAGTCCACATTTCGCGCCTCAAACCCTTTGTGGACAGGGTTAACGACTTTGATGAACCAACTATGTTCGTCAAGTTGGGAGACGAGCGAGATCTCGAAGTGCGCAATCGGACACTCGAGGTATCGGGTGAAGCTAGCGAGTTGGCGATAGAACCTGCTGACTTGCTTACCCACGAAGCGACCGGGGATGACAACGTAAACCCTCCGGAGCCTGAGGCTCGCGTTACGGAGAGAGTAACGGACAGTGCTCGCCCGGATGAGCCCGTGGGTTTACGACGATCTCAAAGGAATAAGGGGAAAGTCAGGTTCTATGGGTGCGTTTAACGGGGAGGAGGGTTTAACGAGGAGCAACGGCGTTCTGGTTTTGGCAAGCTTAAGTAAACAAATGGAAGGTAGGGCCCCGTAAATGGTTGTACTCAACCGGTAAGGCCATTGGAGTGACAATTGCTTGCCACCCAAACCTAAAAGGGAACGGGGAAGGTCAGACTAATACTTTAAAAATTCAGGGGATGGGAATTCTCGAAGTTCCCGTTGCATGTGTGGCCATCAGCCCGGAGTGGATTTTAGCCGCTTCCTTGGACTCTTTTGGGCAGTCCAATATCACCTCACGCATGCCGGCTTGGTCTTTGTCCGCTTTTCCAACTAACCTGACCCAACCACACCTGCCCACGGCCAACCTTACCTGGGTAGACCCGAAAATAGCCGATCACATTAAAACACTCGAGAAGGAGAGTGGTGACGTAGCCGCCAGCTGGAGAACTACGTGGGATACCTTCCAGAAAGCAGCCAAGCAGCGCAGAAATCTCTTCGAGGAAGCTCCCGGCGTATGGGGCGATATCAGCTATCCCTCGATAACCATCTCCGGGTCGTTTACCGTGGTAGTACTAGTGATCGTCGCCATCCTGAGTTGGTGCCTATGGCGAGTAACCGCTGGACGTGACCAAGCGCTCCTGACACGGATCGAGCAATTGGAGGCAACCTTACGGCTCCATGAGCCAGCCGCCTTGGGCAGACCCAGCTACAACATCGACGCACTTGTGCGACGTGTGCGAGCCATAGAAGTAAGGATGCGTGACCATGGAGGCGTACTCCCGCTGACCATGGAGGGAACCGCCGACCAGTAATCAAGACAATCAGTGTAGTGGTAGTGTCGTACTTGTTCCCCTCAGTACAAGTTACCCCAAAGTATCCACGGTTTAGTCTAGTGTTTAACCAGTAGTTATCAACTATTAGGTGTGTACGCTTGCTGATTTTAACCATGTGCTTGCAAGCTTGTCATTAAATTTCGCCTGGCATTGCCCCTAGATGGTGTAGCTGACTAGGGTCCGCTTGTTTCGACCGGGACGTTTGAAAGCGGGCCGGGGGTAATGTCACGGTTATATTTCGCATTGCTTGCCTTTCTCACGCTTTGCTAAATCTTTGCAGCCAACTTAGCCCAGAGCTAAGCTGATCCCTGACCCCATGTACTGGGTTACCTACATGGTGTCGCTTTTCGCTAAACTTCGCAGCTTAGTTAGCACGGAGCTTCGGTGATCCCTGACCCCATGTGCCGAATTGCAATCCTGCTGACGCACATGGTGTCGGATAGAGCACCGGAGCTACGTGGGATTGCATGCCCAGCTTTGGCGAATTGTGCCAAGAAGAGTTTAGTTGGTTAGAGAGTTGAAGGACTAGCCGGTAGTCTGTTAGTGGGAGCGTAAGAGAGTAGTCTGGTAGAGAGAGTCGAAGGGTAGAGTCTTGAGTAGTGTTGTTATGTCCTAGTCCTCTGTTTTTCATGTAGTGTTTTCGTCCTCTTAACTTTACCACTGTAATCTTCCCGAATACAGTTCTATAAATCCACCTTTCCCGAACATTACTCTAATTCCTCCGAAAGAAGGGAGCTCTTGATTTAAATAAAAGGAGCGGAAACACCAGGACCTCTGTAGAATACGAAGACGAGCTAAGCAAGATTGCCTCGCTGGACGACTCGATAGAGCCTGAGATAAGAAGGGGAGTTGGCATTGTCGCCCACAAGGAAACTGTCTCGCAGAAGGAAGACGCTACGGAGAAACAAACGGTTCCGTCCCCCAACACGAGCGCAAATTCTGACGAGGAGCCTGAAAGAAAGAAAACGAAGTATTCAACAGTTCAAAACTTACTATTGGAATTTCACAAGGAAAAGCAAGAGTCCAACCGGAAGAAAGAAGAGATGAAGGATAAGCGCCATAAAGAGCGTCTGGAATTGATTAAATCCCTTTTGGAGAAACAAGCTGCGTGAATTTTTTGGCCCGGTTCGCAATTCTAATTTTTACCAGTACTCAAATCTTAACTCTGTGATTTTCACTGCCTTGTAAGATGACTGCCAAAATTCTCAGTGATTCAATGTTACCTCAGTGTTATAACTAAGTCATCGTTTATCAAACCAATGTCATGTTTATCCAAGAAACGTTAAGATCTCATCCAGGTAAATTTGTATTCCGGAATGTACGTAAAGTTAGTAAAACTGTCAGTGAGTTCTGAAAATGGGAGGCAAAGTTGTTACGTTTTCAATACAATTTTTGCGAAATTTTCGTTTAATGAAAAATAGTTTTTTTTTTTTTTTTTTTACCACAAGATATGCAGATTTCAATCTGTCTTAACTAGCCATTTGTATGGCTAGGCGCTCCCGCTTTGCTTCTCCGCGGAGTCGCGTTTCGGCTTCTCGCCCGCTTGCTTGAGGGCAATCTTCTCCGGCAGGGTTGTTTTCTTCGGGGACAGTATCGAACTCAATGTCGTTGTTCCGAATACACAAATTATGAAGAACGCAGCAAGAAATAATAAACTTAGTTATCTTATCCACACTGTGGAATTCCAGATGCTGAAGTTGCCGGAACCGTTGTTTGAGAATGCCAAAGGCATTCTCAATTAGTGCCCTCGTTGAGCTTAGCTTGCGGTTGAATTGGAGTTTTTCAGGGGTTAAGTTTCCGAAATCTTTGTGTGGCGTCATTAGCCATTCGGACAGTGGGTATGCTGAATCTCCTAAACTAGAACGTTTTAATATTTTAGTTAATGATTTGAAAGCTTACCAAGTAGATGGTAATCGCCGTTGCAGATAACAGGCAAGTCCTTAGAGATGAAAGACATCTTGTAGATGCGGGCATCATGGATTTTGCTGGGTGTTCCCGTAAAGACGTCGAGAAATGCTCTATTCGCGTCACAGATGCCTTGCATTGTTACGGATACCTGGTCGTGGCGATTCACGTAGGTAGACCGTATTTTATGTGCTGGTGTTCTGACGGATATGTAGCTTCCGTCTATGCACCCGAGCACCCCAGGGAATCCAGCAACCTAATAAATAGCCTCTATTGACTCTTAAAGCGCTAAATAGCAGTACTTACCCTATAAAATTCATCGGCTAGTTTTCGCTTTGCCTCCACAGTACTGGGAAAAGATATGTACAGTGGCGCGATGTCCAGCAAAAACTCCATTACTTTGTTTATTTGGCGAAACAGTGATGTCTCGCCAATCCCGAAACGACCAGCAGTGTCCCGCAGACACGCTTTATTACCTGCAAACCTATAAACTGATTGTTATAATTTATCTAAAGACCCATGAAGTACCATAGGAATGACAAGATGTAATTGTCGGCTGAGTTAGGAGGAATACCCCCACGCGTACAACTTTTCGGGTAGAAATCAGAATTATGGAATAACGTGATAAGTTGGTCGCATACCCGCCGAGACATTCGGAAGTTCTTCCTGAACTAAAAACGAATAGAGAACTGGATATTATAAACGAATAATCACAAGGTAGCTAGGTTACCTCTTCGTCCGAGTACAAACGTATTATGGACCCGTAGTTCCTTATTTTGGGCCTGGGAATTTGATAATCCGCAAGTAAAAAAGCCATTTCATCACTGTCACTGTCACTACTAGAACTTGAGGACGACATTTCCTCTAAAAGAAGAAAAAGTAACTTTTGTTTTTGTGTTGGGTTCATATTTGGCGCCAAACCTACCGCTCTCAAACTGTAGCACTGCCGAAAAAGTTAGAGCTGCAAAAGCTGCCCTTGGCCGCACTTTCCAGTGCGCACCTTCCCAAAGGAATTTGCCCAGTGTCACTGAACTTGCTCTCGCTTCCCAAAGGAAAACGCAAAGTGCACTCAGTGGATGAAAGTTCAGCACTAGGGCTCCCAAAGGAAAACGCCATTAGAGAGAGTCGAAGGGTAGAGTCTTGAGTAGTGTTGTTATGTCCTAGTCCCCCTGTTCTCTGTACAAATAGTCCCTCTTAACTTTACCACTGTAATCTTCCCGAATACAGTTCTATAAATCCACCTTTCCCGAACATTACTCTAATTCCTGACGGATTTGATGCCCTGTCCGATTTAGACGTGACAATTGGTGCATCGACCGGGAATCGAACCCGGGCCGCCCGCGTGGCAGGCGAGCATCCCCCCCCCCCCTCATTCTGGTCTGGAGACTACTGCTGGTATCCCATGGAGATCAGGCCATCAAGGTCAACCACCAGGCACGTCGAGACGCAATTCGACTCTTTGAAGTCAAAACTCTTTGTTTCCGCGGTCTCGGGAAACTGGTGGGGGGGGGGGGGGGTTGGTGCTTCCAACCCCCTTTCCGGCGTTGTCCTCGAGATGGTTCTACTAACTTGCTTATTCTGGAATAAGAACGGCCACATGAAGCTGTACGGAAGGGACATGCTCCTGGGTGCCGCGATCCTCATAGTTGGTTCATCAACTCTAGGTGTGAGTGACCTCCTTGCTTTCACCTGCCGCATGGTCTATGGGATCATCAATATTGACAACCACTTGCTCACCCAGGACGAGAGATACTTCTTCTTAGCCTCGCTCATAAGCACTGGACCAGGTGTTACCAGCATTGCGAGATGGATGAACTTTACGCCCGTGACCACTCTCGTGATCTTGTTCACCTTCATGGCCGTGGTAGACTATAGCAACGAGATGGGAACAGTCCTCGAGGGACTGTGTTTCTTCTACGCCCTCTCAAGAGTTACAAAGAACCGTGACCTCCGGTTCCTCCTCCTCAGCGTGCTTGCCTCCAGGGCCATTAAAGAAGTGGCCATCGTCGGGTTCGTAGCGTGGTCCGGGGCCCGGTTGTTCGAGGTTTTTCGCTTAAGAGGGAGAGTTGGAATTACGAGTCTAAAGGGCGGTGATGAGGTCGTGGGTGGTCTCATCCTCAGCCTCACGTGGTTTTTCGTAGTGGGGGCGGGAAACTACCCCGTCCCAACTGAAGCACTGTTCGTCGGATCCATGGTCATTCTCTCCATTCTCCTTGGGAGCTTAAGCTACAGTGGGGATCTCCAAATAGAGCGGGTCTGCACACTCAGTTATTTACCAACAGACGAGGTTCTTACTGACAAGGAGGACTTCGAGGCGTCCATAGATGAGCACGGATCCATTCAAGTCACATCATTCTCGCAACCCCTTGGAAACGTCCAGGGTTCTCCCTGGGTCATTGGGACAATATTCTGCGGAATTATGCTGGGTGGTTTGTCCGGTGGCGCAATAGTCGCTCTTTTAGCCTTCATCTTGAGCCGAGGTAAACTCAGATCTTTTGAAGACACGCTGAGAGGGAACGTGGTGATAATGGGCCCCCACCATGGAGTGGTGGAACCGGGCATCTACCGTATCTTCCAGACTAATTTCCTGGGAAAGAAAAAACAAAAGGGGGTCGGGACTGTTGTCAACAACGTGCTCCATACTAGCTGGCACGTCACCGGTGGTGGCCGCCTCGTCCTCAACGGTCGTTACCTCCTCCCATTCCAGGAATCTATATCCAACGACATAATCACGTACAATGGAGCGTGGCAAGGGAGGGG
Organism: Lepidurus packardi; assembly: GCA_023053545.1. Taxonomy (NCBI): domain Eukaryota; kingdom Metazoa; phylum Arthropoda; class Branchiopoda; order Notostraca; family Triopsidae; genus Lepidurus; species Lepidurus packardi. The sequence goes on from JAKZAN010000002.1 coordinate 1,338,869, forward strand.
TAGAAACACTCAGGTCGTTCAGCTTTGTGCATTGGTCCCCGGGGACCACTTGGAACGAATTTCTATCAACGCCGGAGAGGCAATGATTAACCTCACGGACGGGAAAAGGCGCCGCCTCACCATCAAGAAGGATTTTCCCCCAGGCACCTCGGGCAGCCCTATCATCAATTCTTATGGCGAATTCATAGGAGTTTACGGATTTGGGGTGTATGGCCACGACGGTGAGTACGTCAGCCTAGTGTCCAAAGTCGATGAGGACCAGGTCCTCGCTCCGGACGTCGGGCTCACCCCTGAAGAAGAGCAATGCGCGCTCAAGGCCGGACGGCTGGTCTGGAACACCCTCCACCCGGGGGGGGGGGGGGGAAACCACCCGCGTCATCCGCCGACTTGTTGAACTAGGTAAGGCCAATGGCAAGAGGATGCTTGTCCTTGCCCCCACTAGGGTCGTTAAAGAACAGTTGTTAACTAGTCTCAAGGATCTGGGGGCCACCGATAGCGTTAAGAGGAGGAGCCTTGTCAGCGTAGGGTGTCACGCGACGTTCTTCTCTGAAATCCTCCGTGGGAGTAATAGGTTTTTCGACCTTTACATCGTCGACGAGGCCCACTACGTGGACCCCTCTTCCATAGCCCTCCGCGGCTGGATATCAAACGAGGTCCATGAGGGGAGGACCTCCGCCCTCTTCTGCACAGCCACCCCTCCTGGCAGTAGCGACAACTGCGAGAGCAATTACCCGATAGTGGAAACGAGAATAAGCCCCAGGGACATATCGAAATCTTATTTTCAGGGAAGGGACGTAGACTTCTCAGCCAGGAAGATCAGGGCAAAAGTGGGTCCAGGGAACCTGTGCGTGTTCTGTTCATCGATCCGCGAGGCAAGGGACCTCGCCCAGGACGCCATGCGGGAAGGAGAGAGAGCTCAAGAGCTCCACAGTGGCAATTTCGACGAAACTTACCAGCGCCTCCTCAAGGAACCTCCGAGTTTCTTGGCCACCACAGACATATCCGAGCTAGGTGCCAACTACGATCTCGACATAGTGGTCGACCTCAGGAGAACCATGAAACCCCTCGTCACCAACTTGGATTTCCCCTCAGAGGAGGTGACTATGGAAAACTTCCCTGCAAACCATTGCAGTGTTAACCAACGCCGGGGTAGGATAGGACGATCAAAACCCGGCAAGTACTTCTTTTTGGACGAAGAGCCTCTTGAATATCCAGGCGAGACTGCCATGTATGTAGAAGCGCGTATTCTGCTGGACCAATTCGAAACTCCCATACCTGCCCTAATCCCGGAGGAGCGGAGTGGGATGGTTCCGGGAAAACGAAAACTCCTGCCCGACGAGAGGAATGCTTTCACCTCCCTCGTCTGTGATCGGAGTTTTCCTATCTGGCTTGCATACAACGTTTCGAGGGAAAAGGATGATAGCTGGTTAGTCAACTGTGGAGAGAGCAAGAGGGACGACGCCAAGGAGTTTGCCAAAAGGAATTCCTACCAAAGTATCACCCACGGCAAACATGCTGGCCAGCCATTTAGGCCCAAATGGATGGACCAGCGAATGTTCGAGAGGGGAAAAATGAGACCTTTTATGCACGCCTACCTGAGCGGCCAGCAGGTGTACAGGACAGACTTCGGACTAGCCACCAACATAGTTGCAGCCGTATTCGAGACCTTTGCCGTTGCCGAGCTTTTCTTCAATGAGGACTTCGGGTCTTTCTCAGACAAGTTGAAGGCCCAGATCTACGGATATGTCGGATTGTGGGCTATAGTGGGCAGCTTGGTCTTCCTGGGCTTTATATCCCGGGTATATACCATGTTGACACGGAAAGAGGAGCGCCCCATTCCTGACAAGTACAGCCAGGGTAGAGAGAGGAACCTCATCCAAATGGCGTTTGCATTCACCGTTCTTTCCACTTCCGGTTACCTGTTTTATGGGATGTATGTCGGAGTCTTGGACGTCAAGCACTGTATAGTAATATGCTTTTGCATTATGGTTTTCGTTGGATGCTACGTCCATGAAGCATCCAGTTACCGAAGCCTCCAGGACAACGCCTTGTCTATCCTTTACTGGGCAACGGCGGTCATCGGCGTGGCAGTCGCCATGAATGAAATGAACCTTCTCGAGAAGACCAAGCATGACCTTTTCGGCCGCCGGGAATCATCCACGTCTCCCAATGTCCCCCGCTGGAATGAATGGATGTTCGCCGACGGGGACTTGGCAGCCGCCATGAGTTCCCTGAATGGCCTCCATGCTCTGGTGATGCCCTGGTGGCGGAAGCGAGCCAAGCTTAGAGCCGAGGTCAAGCTAGCTGGGTCGGAACCCAACATGGGGCCCCTCAGGGATGTGGATGTCCCATTCCCTTGGGAGAGTCTCGGCATCCCGGAATTCTTCATATTTGTGGTCTTCGTCCGCTCGGTTTTCGTTGGGAGTTTCGCCTCCCTGGTGCTGGGCGGAGCTGTCGGTGGGTTAGCTATCTACTTCACTGTCAGCCATGACGGAGCGGTAATTCTCAACAACTACCTCCGTCGTTTCTACTATTCCAGGACCAAAAATGTGGAAAGCCAAGGAGTCGACACAAATGACATCGAGCAGCTGTTCTCTTCAACCAGGGACGTTTCAAGCGATGTACATAGCTTCATGACGCTCGTGCTCACTTTCGTTTACTGCTGGAATTTTCGCAGCACCAATACCCTAGCCGAGGGGGGCCTAATCCTTGCTTCCATCGGTGCGAGACTGGGGGGTTTTAGAGTCATGATATGCGCCACGCCCACGGGAGTGTCGTATCTCACAACTCTAAGACACAGCGTGGACTACGTGTGCTTGTGCGCCTGGGGACAGATGGCTTACCGGGACTACGTGACGTGGGGAGAGAGGAGAGGAGCTGGTAATGCCCCTGGCAATCTCGGAGTCACATGGAAGAGCGCTTTGAATTCTTTGAGCGGAGACGCTTTTCTTAAGTACAGATTCCACAGAGTCCAAGACGTTGGAAAGGGGAACTATGTTAGCAAGGGGGCTGCAAAGATCTTGTATATGATTGGCAGGGGTTTCCATCCACGAGGTGTCGTCGCGGACCTAGGGTGCGGAAGGGGAGCATGGTCTCAGGTAGTGAGTTCGCTCGACCAGGTCTCTCAGGTCATCGCGCTAACCATCGGGGGAAAGAAGCACGAGAGGCCAGTCCCCACCAATACCCTAGGATATAACTTAATCAAGTTTACAGAAGGGGTAGACGTTTACCAGCTGGCACCTTTCAGGTGCGATACTATCCTCCTTGATGTGGGCGAATCGGATCCATCCTGGAGGATTGAAGAAGGGAGGACACTCAGGAACCTGGACTGCCTCGAAAAATGGCTTCTGGCAAACCCAACTGCTTCTTTCTGCGTTAAAGTTCTCTGCCCGTACGCCCCCCAAGTTCAAAGGAAATTGAGAACACTCCAGAAGCAATGGGAGGGCCAGATCGTCCGTGCCCCCACTTCAAGAAATTCCACCGCCGAGATGTACTACATATCTGGGCCCCGAAACAACATCGAGACGTCAGTGAGCAGCGCCATGGGTATGCTCCTCCGGAGATTCGAGGAACACTGGCACCAGCTGCCGGACATGACCCTCGAGGATCTGCCCCTTGGAACCCGCTCGGCCGGACCAGGAATCGAGATGTCCCTAGATCTTAGCCAAGAGCGCCTAGACCTCTTGAAGCGCGAGTATGGTCGGTCCATGTTCACGGATGCAGACAACCCCTACAGAACCTGGAAGTACGTGTTCTCCTGGGCCGCAAACCCCCGCAATCCGGGGGGCCAATCCATCAATGGCCTCGTGAAGTACATGAGCTGGCTTTGGGACGACGTGAGTGGCGTGGTCAACATGGCTCTGACGGACGTTTCATCCTTCGCTCAGCAAAGGGTTTTTATGGAGAAAGTCGATCGGAAGATGGAAGAGGTGCCAGACAAGTTCGTGAAGCTCAACAGTTGGATCGCTAGGTGGCTCTGGGAGCGCCTTGGCAAGAGAAAACCTCCCAGGAGGTGCACCAAAGAAGAGTTCATAGGCCAGGTCCGCAGTGATGCCGCCATAGGAGCTTTTGTCCCAGAACTAAATTTCGAAAGCGCCAAGTTAGCCGTTGAAGACAACCGATTCTGGAAACTAGTAGCGGAGGAAAAGGCCCGCCACAGGGAAGGGCGGTGCCTCTTCTGTGTCTACAACATGATGGGAAAGAAGGAGAAGAAGGCTACCCAATTCGGAAAACCGAAAGGGTCTAGGGCCATCTGGTACCTCCCCCTGGTCAGTCGATACATAGAGTTCGAAATAATGGGATTCCTAAACCAGGACCATTGGTGCAACCGAGACAACCACCCGGGCGGAGTTGGCCAGATAAGCGTAGGATACCTTGGCAACATCATCCGTGGCATAAAACAGACGTGTGCTTACCTGTTTCCGGAAGATACTGAAGGGTGGGACACGCGGATCACGAGGCACGACCTAGAAGACGAACTCCTCATTACCGAAATGTGCACTCCAGACCATAGACACGACATGAAGATGCTCTTCAAGCTCGTTTATATGAACAAGATCGTTCTGCTGCCTAGGCCCTCCCCCAAAGGCCCTTCTGGAACCGTCATTGACGTGATCATCAAGCCGGATCAGCGAGGCTCGGGGGAGAACGGTACCTACGCTCTCAACACGATCACCAACACCAAAGTCCTGCTAGGTAGGAGTCTGGAATCAGAAGGCTTTCTAGAGGAAGCTTGCCTCAGCGAAAAACATTGCAGAAATCTCCTCGAAGCACACGGCGAGAGAATGCTCAGCTGCATGACTGTTGCCGGTGATGACGGAATGGTGGGAACCAACGAAGCCCGTTTCGCCACCGCGCTCGAGTATATCAATGCGACCGGGAAGCACCGCAAAGGAGTGGGCCTATGGGAACCCTCCGAGGCCCGCACCAGGTGGGAGGACGTTAGTTTCTGCTCACACCATTTTCACGAGATGCTGATGAAGGATGGACGCAATATCGTCGTCCCGTGTCGTGACCAGCATGAACTGATAGGCAGGGCTAGAATACAAACAGGGTACCAACCCAACCATCAGGAAAGCTGCATGGGCGGGAAGGCCTATGCAAACATGTTCCTTTTATACTTCTTCCACAGAAGAGACCTGCGCATGCTTGCTCAAGCCATCAACTCTGCCGTCCCAGTGGACTGGGTTCCAACTGGTCGTACCACGTGGAGCGTGCATCACGGCCACGAATGGATGACAAATGAGGATATGCTACGGGTCTGGAATCGATTCTGGATCGAAAACAACCCGTGGATGGAAGACAAACGACCAGTGGAGAGCTGGCGCGACATTCCTTACCTCCCCAAGGGCCCAGTGTTGCCAGATTTTTTAAAGATCGCCCGCCAAAATCGCTTGTAAAGTAGCCAAACTTCTCGCCAATTTTTTTTAAAAAGAAGTCGCCAAAGTACTCGCCAAAATACATAGATAATCTCGTCGAAGCCCGATAATACTATAACTATATTTTAAAAATGATGCTTTATACAATTAAGTTTACATACACATTAGTCAGGGTCAATACAAAATTTAAAAACAAAATATTTACATAACATAATCAGATAAATCCTCATCGTCATTATTTTCGTACATATTGCTATTCATTTTCTCCAACATTTCCGGTGATGGCTCAAACAATTGGCAACAAATTCCTTTAATTTTGAGACCATATTTTACATGCAAAATTTGCCTTAAGGTGGAACTCGACATCCTGTTTCTCAGCTTTGACTTTATAATGTTAACATGACTAAATACTCTCTCGCATGCAGCGTTACTAAAAGGTAGTGAAAGCAGAGATAAAACAGTTAATGCTAAATCTTGGAAAGGTTTTTCACCGATAGAATCGGTATACGTAAACACTTTGGCCCAAAATTCCGAACTGTCACACAGAACATCTTCGCTGACATAATTTTGCCATTTAACACAAAGAAAATTACGCCACTGGTTTTCAAGTGTTGTTATGCATGCAGTCTGGGGCAAAAAAGGCAAGTCTTTGAATTTCGGAGGGTTATTGCTCAAGATCGCGTGCGGGGAATAAAAACCAAGCTTTCGAAAAAGTTTTAAGTTAGTAGGTAGCCGTAAAAGTAACTGCTTGGTTAATTCCACTAAAAAATTAATGCAAATTTTTCTAACTGCGTCTTTCTTTTCCTCACATGTAGCAGCCGATAAAGCCTGTTCAAATGAAAATCCTAGATCTATTTCCCCATCCTTCATCATGTTATGGTCAACAATAACGGTTGACGTTATATCACTTTGGATGACTTTCGGGACAATGAAGCGTTTTATCAAGGTACCTACGTAGATCTCGAGTTCTTGGAATAACATGAAACTATCAATTGAATCTTTCTGAAACTTCGTGTTAAATTTTTCAACTTCTTCTAGTATGGGTTGCAAAAACATAAAATATAAACGATTTGGCTCGTCGCGATACATATCACGCAAAAGATTTGCTGTGTAACAGCGCTCTTTTGTAACTATAGTTTCAAAGAAAGCTTTCAAAACATCCCATTGGTCTAAAATTCTAGTAATACAACGTGATATGGACAGCCAACGAGTTGATGCAGGTGAAACAAACGTCAGTGGGGTATTAACAGAATCAGAATCACCGGCATCGATAACATCGTAGACCTCCCGATACAATGTTCTGCGCATGGGACTATTTGAAAACCAGTTATACGTTTCTCTAATCATGAATTCAATATGTTTTGGAAAAACTAAACTAGCTTTCGAGGCTGCTAAATGTAAAGAGTGGCAAACGCACTTAACCAAAATTAAGCCAGGAACCTGTTCTCGAAGCTTTGTGTACAATGAATTATTTGCGCCACACATTGCACTTGCACCATCAGTCCCTATCCCGACAAGGTTTTTCAAAGACAAACTCTTCTCGGATAAGAAACCTGTTACGGCTGTGTATAGGTCGGCTGCCGTAGTTCCACCTGGCATGTCAATAATACCAAGAAACGTTGTTTTAATAGTGCGTGCAGTTTTTGAAAAGAATCGCACACATAAACATAACGATTTGGATACAGATACGTCGGTAGACTCGTCAAGAAGCAAAGAAAACATAGAGTCACCGATTTCATTAAAAAGTTCCTTTTCAAGGCAAGGGGCAACAACCTGCTTAATTATTGCCGTGCATTTGGTGCGTTTTAAGCGTAAATCGTCACCGGTAGGGCTAAGCAAACCGCTTGCCTTCAGAAGATCGGTAAGGTGGTCCGTAATCCTGATACTGCAGTGGGTGGCCACAAAAACTGCGAGCTTTATTTCCATCGTCTTCAATTCTTTTGAAGCAACGGAAACCGTGAAACCGGATTGTTCAAGGCGGCTCTGCGAATTTACGTTTGCCCGATCCAAATTTGACTTGTGCTGTTTTGTTTCCGAGTGTTTCCGTAAGTCGCTTAAGTGGGACCTTATTTGCTTACGGCAAACTCTGCAAAAAGTCTGCGTAGGATCGTCCGCAACTGGAGCAATCCATCCTATAAGGATTCAGAAGAAGTCCTATAGCTAACTGTGCACGCACGAATCTCACAGAAACTCGCGTTAAAACGGAAGATGAAATATCTTACCTTTAAGATCGGAAAAGGTTTCCCACTCCTTGCGATAAAGCCTTTTATCGTTCGCGTATTTTCCCATCCTCTAAACTGCTGTACTATACCTTCCAAAAAAATTGAGTATAGGGAAACCACAGTGGTCTAATCCCCTACCCGTGGGATTAATTAAAGACTGCTTAGCGAACCGGTTTGTAGGCCTCCTGTCTAAAAACCAAACCGAAACGTATAGAAAGCGGAATCCGTTTTAACCCTGGGCTGTAGAACAGAGAACTAGGATTCTACTTTCCTTAGTTTTGGTTTGGTTTTAGAGAGGAGCGGGTTCGAGCGAGCAAATTTTAATTAATCCCACGGGTAAGGATTAGCCCACTGTGGTTTCCCTATACTCGATTTTTTTGGAAGGTATAGTACGTAGATTCACGTAATGTTTGAGGTTGGATATTGTAGTAGTCCACTTAAACTTAGCTATTTTTATCTCGTACACAAAACTCATCTCGTGGCTACACGTTCATTCTCTGTATCTTAGAAATCGAACCCTTTGCCTTTTTATACCTCTTGTGATAAACAACGTACTTTTGGCGAATACTTGGAAAAGTCGTTTTCACTTTCGCGACTAGGCTACGACGAAGCGTTGGGGGAGACAAAAAGAAGAAAAAACTACCTGGGAGGCTGTACAAGATCATGAAAATATTTGGATTTCTTCTGGTTGACTATGGCTGACAGTTTTCTCAAGAAGATATAGTTCCTCTTGTATGTTATCATGTGTCCTTTTTATAACTGCTCGAAAGATAGGCCCCGACCTTGGGCAGTCGAGGAAGAAAGCACAATTCAGAACTTTTAGAATAGCGGAAAGTAGACAAAGTTGAAGGATGTAAAAACATAAACTAATTGGAACCGGAGCAGAAGAATGAAATGTGTGGTGCTTTTGCGCTATTTTCGATGAATTTTAGGGGTGTCAATATGCCCACCTGGAAAAACCATCGACAGGGCAACTTCGCTATTAAACCGTAATATCCAGAAACAGAAAAATAAGCATATAACTATACTGAGACTGGGGAGCAAAAAGTGTGTTTCTACAGGTTTGCATCAATTTCCTAACGTCTCGAAACATACTTATCCATATTGCTATCGTTTTTCGTTTGAGCCTCATTTTTATATTTCCCGCCATGAGCAAGGCGTTGATCAAACAGGTCTGACCAATGATGTCCTCTCAGAGAACTAGCCTGCAGCTTTCGTAAAGTGATAACAAAAGGCCCATAAGGAAGGGGCTACATCCTGCATGTTCCCTCTCTATATATCTCTACTCCGTCTCTACTCTACACTATGAACTATTTTGAGACCATGGAGCAGAAAATGCGTTTGTACAGGCTTGCTTTACTTTCATTTAATCAAAACAAAAAAGCAAAGATACAGTAAAGTCGCCAAACAAACCGCCATCGCCAAATGCCCAAAAATTGTCGCCAGTTCATGTTTTCAAGTCGCCAATTTTGGCGAGAAATCGCCAAGTCTGGCAACACTGCAAGGGCCAAGACATAGAGTGTGGCTCTATGATAGGCACGAAGGAGAGGAGGAGGGTTTAACGAGGAGCAACGGCGTTCTGGTTTCGGCAAGCTTAAGTAAACAAATGGAAGGTAGGGCCCCGCAAATGGTTGTACTCAACCGGAAAGACCATTGTAGTGACGAATGCTTGCCACCCAAATCTAAAAGGGGACAGGGAGGGTAAGACCAATACCATCAAAATTCAGGGGATAGGGATTATTGAGGTCCCTGTTGCATGTGTGGCCATCAGCCGAGAGTGGATTTTAGCCGCCTCCTTGGACTCTTTTGGTCGATCAACCACCACTTCACGCATGCCTGCTTGGTCCTTTCCCGCTTTTTCTATTAACCTGACCCGACAACATTTGCCCACGGCCAACCTTACCTGGACGAATCCGAAGATAGCCGATCACATCAAAGCGTTGGAGAAGGAGAGTGGTGACGTAGCCGCCAGTTGGAGAACGACTTGGGACGCGCTCCAGAAGGCCGCCGAGCAGCGCAAAAACATCTTCGAGGATCGTTCACAGCCATAGTGTTGGTAATCGGCGCCCTCCTGAGCTAGTTCCTATGGCGAATCACCAGTGACCGTAATCAGGCCCTCGAGAGATGCATAGAACAATTAGAGGCAACCTTACGGCTCCATGAGCCAGCCGCCTTGGGCAGACCCAGCTACAACATCGACGCACTTGTGCGACGTGTGCGAGCCATATAAGTAAGGATGCGTGACCATGGAGGCGTACTCCCGCTGACCATGGAGGGAACCGCCGACCAGTAATCAAGACAATCAGTGTAGTGGTAGTGTCGTACTTGTTCCCCTCAGTACAAGTTACCCCAAAGTATCCACGGTTTAGTCTAGTGTTTAACCAGTAGTTATCAACTATTAGGTGTGTACGCTTGCTGATTTTAACCATGTGCTTGCAAGCTTGTCATTAAATTTCGCCTGGCATTGCCCCTAGATGGTGTAGCTGACTAGGGTCCGCTTGTTTCGACCGGGACGTTTGAAAGCGGGCCGGGGGTAATGTCACGGTTATATTTCGCATTGCTTGCCTTTCTCACGCTTTGCTAAATCTTTGCAGCCAACTTAGCCCAGAGCTAAGCTGATCCCTGACCCCATGTACTGGGTTACCTACATGGTGTCGCTTTTCGCTAAACTTCGCAGCTTAGTTAGCACGGAGCTTCGGTGATCCCTGACCCCATGTGCCGAATTGCAATCCTGCTGACGCACATGGTGTCGGATAGAGCACCGGAGCTACGTGGGATTGCATGCCCAGCTTTGGCGAATTGTGCCAAGAAGAGTTTAGTTGGTTAGAGAGTTGAAGTACGAGAGAGGAGTCTGTTAGAGAGAGTCGAAGGGTAGAGTCTTGAGTAGTGTTGTTATGTCCTAGTCCCCCTGTTCTCTGTACAAATAGTCCCTCTTAAGGCTCCCGTATACCTTAGCTTATTGATACTAAACTCTCACTGGATGGCGTTGGCGTCGGATTGTTTTTTTGGAAAGCCTTGCATATGACAGTGCAATAGCACAACAGCGCAACTTTTGAACGGCGATTTGCTTCTGCACGGCCAAACGGCGCCAACCTTTGAAAGCTGCTTTTGCCTATATATGGGCTGTGTAACACAATGAGACAGACCAAATAAAACTTACACTACCTCATTATTTCAATTGCCACGTTTCAGCTTACTAAATAAATAAAGCTATAACTCCATAGCTCTAATTTACTTTATCAAAGTAAGTCATATATAGCAAAAAGTAAGCAGAACAATACAAAAAGACGATTGGTCTTGCTGAAACAATCAAAGGTGTCATATAACTGACAACCTAAAGCAGCATATAAGTTATACATAGTTCTTTTTACTAGCTAATAGACATATAACTGATGTTGAGGTTTGACACATTGAGAATTCCTCAGGTTTGTTATCGCAAATGAACAGAGTTTGTACCGAAAATTAAAATTACTTCAAACTACAAGTTTCTTGCCACATTTTCCCCAACAGTTCAGTACACTTGCTTTTCCGCAATCGTTTTTCAACGGAAAAATGTTGCAGTTTCACAACATACGACCTCACATTTTACAAACTGAGCAGAGAATCCGTCACAGAGGACAAAACACATTTCATGTTCGAATCCAGCTTTGTATCTTTATTTCCAAGTTGGACAGCAAAGTACTCGCAACGTTACTTTTGTTCACGGAAAGAGTATTCTTATATCGTATTTTAGCGTGACTTTGTTCTAATGGGAAGTAAAAGAAATAGAGTTCGTCCCAGAAGAAAAAGGAAATCCGAGTCTGGGAATGTCACTGATGGAGTCCCTAACAAACTTCTCAAGGTACAATGTCTTGAAAACGTCAGTGAGTTAGCTTTGACGACAGAGCAAACCCTGGGCACTAGTTTTCAAGATATTAGAAATGAAGCATGTGTATCGTTATCGAATCCCAATGCATGTTCTTCTCAGGAAGTATCCACTGAAATAATTGGCTTGTCCTTCCCCAAACCTACGTCATTCCTGTCGTGTCTCTCCTCTACTAGTGCTGTCGGTTCAGATGAAGAAGACACATTGGTAGAAGAAGACGCAAATTCCGATGCTGAAGCACTAATGTCGAATAATAACGACAGTCATTCTGTACCTTACGGGAGTTTTGATCCAGAGTTGTGGTTTGTGGGTAGGGTAAACGATCAGGCCGAAATAGAGGAAACTCCTCTTATTACAGAGCGTACGCTTTACTGCCAGCCAGAATTGAGAAAAGGGTTAGTTGGTAGAAGAATTTGCAACATGGCGTATGTCATGGGACGCACTTTGGAAGTTGTGAACAAACACCACGATGAATGCGCACAGAAAGGTATCATGCGTTTTCACCGAGAAATACGCAATGGTGCGTGGACTTCTGTTGTTTTTGTTTGCCCGAAGTGCGGTACGAAAGACACAGTAAATTCAGAACCAGAACCTAGGGTTCGAGCAATGTCCACAAAACGTAAAGTTTTTTTGCAAAGCGTGAACGCTGTACCAGCACACGAAGAGCAGAAAATTTCGGTGAACACTCTTCTTGCCTGGGGGATGATGGCCACGGGCAATGGGCATCATCATCTCCAAGAAATTCTTGCCATTCTTGATATTCCTTGTATGACAAGACGTTCGTTCGTCCGACAGGAGGGAATTGTTGGAAAGGTATGGGAATTTGAAGCCGGTAATGACATGCTAAAAACTGTTCTGGAGGAAAGGGAAGCAGCTGTAACGTTAGGAAAAGTAGATCAAGATGGGACACCACAAATTACTGTAGTCGGTGACGGGGGATGGTCTCAACGCAGTCACGGAACACGGTATACGGCCAAATCTGGTGTGGGAGTACTGATTGGCACTCAGACCAATAAAGTTTTATATGTTGGTGTTCGGAATAAGTTCTGTTCCGTGTGTTCCAAAGCAACAAAGGCAAATTGCGCTCCACCTACGCACCACTGTTACAAGAACTGGACTGGACCATCAACAGCGATGGAAACAGATATTATTGCTACCGGTTTTCGGGAATCGGAAAGGCGTCATGGCATTCGTTTTTCTCATTACATTGGAGATGGCGATTCATCAACGTACAACCAAATTCTGGCCGATACGCCAAGGACTCAAAAACTTGCAATGAAACTAGAATGTTCGAACCACGTTGTAAAGAACTATACTAGCAAGCTTTATAAATTGCAAACGAAGGGTCCTAGTTATAGGAAAGTACTGACCCCAGTCATGATTGCAAAACTTACCAAAGCTGCAAGAGGTGCAATAAAGAAAAACGCTCTGGTGAATGGAAATGTACAGGATTTACGCAGTGCATTGGAAAATGGCCCGAGACATTGTTTACTAGCAGATCATACAATGTGTAGAGCGCCATTGCCTGGGAAAAAAGGTTGTAGTTTTGTGGGTCAGAAATTACGCACAACAGTGCCCTACGCTGTTTATACCGACGTGTGCTATGCATTGTCTTTCGTTACAAAGAAAGCTAGCAGTTTGTTGCTAGAGGTAACGACTAATTCTGCTGAGCGATTCATGTCAACTGTAGCCAAAATGGTCGGTGGGAAGCAAATCTTGCGCTCGCAAAGAGGGTCCTATACTCACAGGTGTTATGGTGCCGTACTGGCTTTTAACTATGGGCGTGGCTTTCATGCACATGTACTCAAAAAGTACAATCATGGCTCGTCGTTACTTGACCAGTTTGCAGCCAGTAACACGTCAGATATCTTGCGAGGCCGAGAAAGGGATCTTCGTTCACGCGAAATGCAGAACAGCGATGATGTTTCCGTTCAGAGTCGTCGACCAGAGCCTGAAGCGAATGGAACAGACGTAAATTATGGACGACCTGATCTTGATACTAATGAACTTGCTACCGAGAGTTCCGTAATCAAAAAACAGTTACAGCTAAGTCAAGAACAAATTGTCGATCTCGAGCAGAAAACAAGAGACCAAGCCGAGTGCGATTTGTGGAAGGAAGCTAGGAGGAGTAGAATTACTGCCTCGATGTTTGGCAAAATTTGCAAATTACGGAGTACAACCTCACGGACAAACGTTTTAAAAGATATCATGCATCCCAAGCATTGGTCTGGGTCCGCTACTAAGTGGGGGAATGATAACGAAGGGAATGCTAGGCAAGCTTATGAGGAAATGAAGGGAGTAACTGTAAAACGGTCCGGTTTATGGGTGCATCCAAGTATCGGTTATCTCGGTGCATCACCCGACGGTATAGTTGGAGAGGATGGTGTCCTTGAAATAAAGTGTCCAGAAGTCGCAAAAGATGCCAAGTCCTTCGACGACTTGCTCAATGGCCCCAAAGGAAGTTCACTGTGTCTGGAACGCGTAAAAGGGAATGCATTTCGTTTGAAACGAACACATAATTACTTTTATCAAGTGCAAGGACAGCTTGAGGTGACGGGACGGCTGTGGTGCGATTTCGTGGTTTGGAGCCCTAATGAGATGCACGTTGAGCGGATTGATCGAGATCAGAAATTCTGGGAGGAACAGATGCAACCAAAATTGCAAATCTTCTTTGAGTCAAGTTTTCTCCCAGAACTGTCTGATTCTAGGCTTGCTCGTCACCTAGATCCTCGAGAACCTCAGTTTGTACTAGATGCAATTGCGTCCAAAAAGAAATCCTCACAAAGAAAGGGAGGGAAAGGTACCAAAAAATAGTTGAGAAATAAAAAGAACAAGAGTCTAACGAATTTGACGTCTGACCGGTTCAAGAAAAAGAGCAAGAGTCTAACGCATTTGACGTCTGACCGGTTCAAAATCAGTCTGTGTGAATGTGTCTTTTGTTTGCGTGGAATAATATGCTTTGGAATAAATGTCTCATGCATGTCAAAGTTAGATACTTGCAACAGTGATTGTGGTATGTGTTATATAAACTTCAATAAGTTACTCGTATGCCAGAAATAGGTTGTCACGTACTTATTGTTCAAAGTATTGCATATTGCTTTGCGCGTAAAATGCGACCTAACATATAATGTAAAAGAACACAAACTATATTGTATATTATAAGCATACTAGGCACCTTCAATAATAGTATATTCCTTCTTCCAATGTACAAGAACACTAAGCACTAACTTCTCAACACTGAAGAAAAGTACAGTCTTCGTTTATAACTCATTTGGAACACTAATGTTGACTCCTAATTGCGGTTTTCCTTATGTAAATACTTTGATTTGTATGGAGCACAAGCAAGAGTTTGTATGTGATTGTTATTGTATTGATCCTAAGCCACACCTCGAAGGAGGCGGACCTTGGTGGTCTCACAGTTCCCGAGCTCCTTTGCTGGAAAATATTTGCCACGGAAAATAATATTCAGGAAATGCCACAGGCAAGCCCATGGCAACGGCGCGCGGCATAGCAAGCCTCTACTTTTTTTGCCTTCTCGCTTCTTTCGTATAGAGAACTTGCCAAATTCACTAGTGACATCTAGTGATGTTTACATAAACTAACCGCCGCCATTAGACGCGACTTTTTCGCTGTTCTCACTTTCCCTAGACCTGCGGTGGTGAGTTCCGTTTTCTTTGTTATAATAAATAAGTTTTCAAAATTCAATGGCCGAAAATATTAGTGAAACTTGGTGTAAAAATATAGAGAAGCTACCAAAGCTAACTGAGAAACTTATTCAGCAATATTTTGAGCAACAGACTACATCAGCCAGGCATTATAATCGAAGTGAACTTTTCCTAAACGAGCACTACGTGACGGACGTGGAAACTCAACTTCTTCCTTGTGGCAATCAAATTCGCGTTAGAGCCAGATGCAACAGAAGTTTCAGGAAAAACGATGCTCCTCATCGGGTGGAACTTCTATTTAGAACATCGGTATGTTGTATTTCGTGGCAAGATGCCATAGTTTTTTTTTCGATTTAATAGAGGCTTGAGCATAGCTCGTTGCCTCGTCTTTATATTGATTATTATTATTTTTGTTTTACATAGGCTTTTGTACCAGGTGATGCCATAGTTTCTGTAAGCTGTTCTTGCACAGTTGGGAGTCCTGGGTACTGTAACCACGCGATAGCCACCTTAAAACTTTTACACGTTTATCAGAAAGAAGGTTTTACAGAGGTTCCTCCAGAAATTTCATGCACCAGTAAGCCACAGCAGTGGGGCCGGTCTCGAACCCGGAATGAATTTTCGTTCAGGCTTACAGATGAAAGCCACGGCGAGTGTAATGCTTTCCAGCCTTGTAAGAAGCCTCGGTTCGACGCGGAACACAAGAATGCTGTTGATGAGCTTTCTCGATCGTTTGAACGGAAGAACAAGCATATTGCCAGACTCCTTAGGAGTGGGACTTCAATTGCTTCGTCTTCGGGGAAATTGACTCGTCTCGGTGAGGTACCTGGGCAGTCAACCCTCGTATTTCAACTTAATACCAACGAGTCAGAGTATGACGTAAGTTTGCCTAACACAAGTTTAAGTCTTCATGTTCATTTACGTATTTATGTTCTAGGTGGAAACAAATATTCAACAAACAGTATCCCTCCTTCGCTCGAAGCTACCTGAGAAATCGTGGTGCGGATTTGCAATGAATGTCCCTGAAGTTAATAAGCACTTGCCAAAGAACACCTTGGATACTGAATTGCTTAAAAAGCTTCAACTAGACATGTCGAAATCCAAATTTATTGAGAAGAACAGTCGCGCACAATCGAAGAGTGCAATGTGGAAACAGGAACGTGCATTCAGGTACAGTTTTAGTAGCTCAGTAACTGGAACAAACTCATTTGAATAAAGTATTTTTCAATTTTACAGGGTAACGGCCAGTACTTTCGGCCAGATCGTCAAACGTTCATCTCCGTGGACATTGCAAGGAATCAAAAACGTGCTAGAAAGCCGGGACCTTTCCAACCTCCGGCAGATTACACATGGGCAAAAATTTGAATCCGTAGCTGCAACTCGCTATCAGAGTTCCATGCACCACCTTGGACACCAGATTACAGCACATTTATGTGGCCTTGTAATAGACCCCAACCGGTATTGGCTGGCTGCTAGTCCGGACCGACGTGTATTTGATCCAACTGAAAATGACCCCGAGGGTCTTGCAGAATTCAAGTGCCCCTATTCTTTAAGGAATCAAACTGCCAAAGAATGTCTTTCGACTGCAAATTTCTACGTGCAATTCGTTGATGGTACACCTAGGCTGAACCGGTCACACGAATATTACTGGCAAGTTATGGGCCAAATGGCCTTAACTGGTTTGAAGTGGTGCGATTTTGTTGTTTTTACGTATAAAGGATTGATTATTGAGCGCATTAGATTTGATCCTGTTAAATGGAATGAAATGTCACAAAAACTGAACCTATTCTATTTCTCTTATGCACTGCCGTTTTATTCCAAAAGTAATGTTTTGAAGCCTTCATCCAAACTTAATACTTAAGTCATATTTATAAGAAATTGCTAGTACGTAAACACCGAAGTCTATTACAAGTTTGTAAAATAAAGTCAAGTTTGCTAGAAATAAATGGTGAATTTAATTCACATAGTTCAAGAATCAGAATCCGAGTCATTACAACTCTCTTCGGAAATATACATCACGGGCTCGAGAGGGTCTTCTACAGTTGCATTAATAATGGGAGTTTGGAAATTTGACAAAGTAACACATACAGTCCAAATTTGATTAGCAAGACTTCTTAAAGAGTGTGGAATAACTTGCGAGAGAATTCTATAGCTCTTTATCCTCGCAATTCGTCTTTCGACGTGCACTCTAAGAGAAGCAATTTCCTGTGTCGCTTGAACTTCTTCCCTGCTAAACTGGCGGTCCCCACGCTTAAACGGGGGAATATTGAGGGAGACACCATTTGGCAGCATCTTTTTGATATTAAATCCCTTGTCTGCCATTATTGAATCTCCATCTTCATAAGCCTGGTTTAAAATTCCACAACGCCTCGTGATTTCCTCATCGCTAATGGATCCAGAATAAAGTGCAGAAACAAATGTGACAAAACCATTTGGGGCAATACCAATAAGACCTTTAAAGGTATGTGTCCCCTTGTAGTGAGAATAGAGGCCCGTTTTCAGCATAAAGGAACCAGGACTTTCGCACTTAAGCTCCGTACAGTCGATGATGACCCTTGTAGATGGGTACTTTTCTTGAAAATCCTCTGGCATTGTTTCTGTTATGTACTCCTTGGAGGGCCACAGCTGTAAGCATCCAAGTCGGAAATACATAAAATTGCTCCAACTAGCGAATATTCTGCTGACCGTGGAAACGCTGACTTGAAATCTGTGTGCTAAATCTAGCTCCAGAAGATTCAATCGCAGTCGACATAACACCATCAAAAATTGGTCGACGGCTTTCAATTTTTGTGGTCGCCCTCGTCTTGTCGGTAGTGCATTCAAGTTGGTACTAACAGGTCCGCGCCATTGTATAATATTTTCGCAATTATCTCCTGGGTCCAAGTAGCGATATAAGGCACAAAACTCATCCTCGGTCTCCATACCCGTGTAGAGTTTCATCAAGGTGGGGTTCTTACGGATACTGTCGAATGACATCTTACTGTTCTTAAGTTGTTGTACTTCGTCGCGGGACGATTTTAGTGCTCGCTGTGATTCCTCAAGCGAGACCTTCAACGCCGCAGTTTCAGTTTCAGCTAATTTCCTCTTTTGCTTCTCCTTTTCAAGACTGTACAGCAATTCATACTTCTCTTTTTCAATATTTTCCAGTTTCGAAAGAAGCTCTTCAACTGTTTGTAAGGGTTGCCTCTTTTCTTGAACGCTAGCTGTTTGTGGCAAGTCAATGCCTGATTCGTAAGCCAATAAGTCGCATTGTTCTTCAAAATTGTGAGCTTCATCTGGAACACAGGTGACATTTATGCTTGATAACTCCTGTTCCCGTTCTGTACGTGCCACGTGCTGATGTTCCGTATTTTGAGACTCGTTTGCTATTTGTGGTGAGTTGCAGATTGGTTCGTCCGAGGATAAAGTGACCAGACTTTGTCCGTTTAGAGCTTCATTTGGGGTGTAAAGTTGAGTTTCGGCAGGCTCCGAATGTAAATGCGGAGATTGAATCTGTAACAGTTCGCTGGACGGTTGGGATTCAAACACAGGTTTGCTCGCCGAAAGTTTGTTTTCTTCAATAATGTTGGCAGCTTCCTCTTGATCAGGAGTAAAAGTTTTCGCTGGTGATTTGTGTTCTTTGCGAGGTTTCCTTTGTTTCGGCTTAGGTTTAAATTCGAATACAGACGGTAGAACACCAGGTTTCAGCTGACGTCTTCCCGATGGAGGGTCGCAACAGTAGAAATCCTCGGTGTTGTAATGTTTCGAACAAATAACAGTGTTTTTGGTAACCTGTTCGACAGTAAAATCCAACGTTTTAAAAATAAACAAAAAGAAGGCAAACACGTTCATTTACTTTTATGTTTAGCCCAAGATCTCGCTTAATACGGGATGTTAATTGCTTTAATAACGTTGGTTCCTTCGGTAACTTGTGGAAAGATATTTTCGGTCCATCACTCAATTTGTAAGATTTTCCTGTTTCTTCCGTGCAGGAAGGAACACAACAGCTCGGCATTTCAGTTGTTTTTGTTTAATTATCTAAACTAGTTCATAAGAAACTTATATTAAGATAAATAAGCACGTAAATTACCAATTTGAGGCAAGATTGTGTTGGTCCTATTTGTTTGTTTACCTTCCAGAAAATCGCGTCTAATGGCGGATTTCGCACGTTTTAGTCGATAGAGGGCGAATTTGGCAAGTTCTCTATAGTGAAAGAGTTAATTGTAAAGAAAGTGCAATTCTGCGGATGTCGAATATTTTACACTGAAGGTGGATGGTACGAAAGATCGAACAGGGACTGAGAATGTGTCGATTGCTATAAGATTTGTCTCAGCAGGACAACCTCAGGAGCACTTAATCTGCATTTCTCAACAATTGCTCTCAATGCCGAGGCCTTCACAGATGTAAGTTTGGCAACTTTAAAAGAGGCTCAGTTGGATCCTAAAAATATCATTTCCCAATGCTATGACGGAGCCGCCGTTATGTCTGGACAGCATGGTGGGGTGCAAGCCTTGCTTCAGAAGCGTCTACAAAACGAAATTCCGTATATCCATTGCTTAAACCACAAATTGCATTTCGTTGTTGTGTGTGCTATTTCTGAGTGCAAAAAACTGCAGGACTTCTTCGACATATGCAGAAACTTATATGCATTTTTCTCAAAGCCTAGTGTTGCGGCCATGTATCAAGGCGATAAATTGAAGCGGCTCATGGAACATCGTTGGACAGGACACCTGCAGACGACTCAGGCAATAACAACAAATTATGATACAGTTGTGGATTTGCTTGAACTCTGCTCTAATAGAGATTATCACTTTTCCATTGATATTCAATTGGAAGCAACTGGACTCTTGCATCGAGTCAATGCAGTGGAGTTTCAGTTCATTGCACACATGGTTCTCTCATTGCTGACCATCCTTGAACCAGCCAACAATAGCTTGCAGGGTGAAGCAATGGATCTTTCATCTGCATGTGATGTCATGGATGCCGTCATAGAGCGCATTCGCAGCCTCCGTAATGAAGAGAAATTCCAAGTTCTTTTTGAGAAATTTGAAGGTCATGTTGATACGGAACAGAGACCGAAAAGAAGACGAACTCAGATGAACTCACAATTAAAGAATTTCGTTGTGTTGGAATCTGTGGGACAGCCAGAACACCAGGACTTGTCTATCAGATGCGCATATCGCCAAATGTATTACGAAGTCGTTGACAGGACTCTGCTGGAACTAACAAACCGCTTCAGTGTCACTAACAGAAACCTTTACAAGTCTCTGGCATGTTTAAAGGCAAATCACCCAAACTTTTTGAATATTGAGGAGCTAAAGACATTAGCGAATTTGCGTGACGTGGACCTAAACAAAACCAAACATGAATTTGAAACTGCGAAGATATTCCTATTGAAGAGGACCAGTACTGTAACAAACGTTCATCAGTTAGTGCAAGAACTGTAGGCTACTCTTACCGAGAGGCATTTCCATCTGTGTATCGTCTTGCAGCTTCCGCACTGACACTTGGTGCTTCAACTGCCACATGTGAGGCGAGTTTCAGTACTTTATCTCGTGTTCTAACTCCCTTTCGTACATCTATGACCCATTCTCGTAAAGCCAACCTTGTATTGCTCTCGTTTGAAAGTGACATCACAAATAACATCAAATCTGATGACTTTCTTCGACGGTTTGATGAAATGAAAAATCGTCGATTGCAGTTATTTTGAGTCACGTTAATATCTTACGCATACAATTTCTTACTTCTGTATGTAATTGTTGTGTTATTTCTATACTACTGCATTCTTCCTTTGTTATAGCAAATCTGTCTGACTGTCTGTACTCTCTATGTTCAATTGTCCATCGTGCAAACATAATAATTGTTTTTTGTCTTTGTTTCGGAAAAATGTGCGAAAATCATTCCATATAGGCAATAATGCCGCAAAATAATGTCGAGATAAAAGGTCTATTTTGTTTTTCTTGATCATTCGAAATTTGAACATTTCAAAAAGTATTCATTTATTACACGAGAATTACTGGCCCCCTTAATAAGAGTCTGCCCCCCCCCCCCTTCAAAAGGTGTCACGGTACGGGGCTGGTCGGTGGGGTTCGCAAATGCTGACGCTTGATGACAAGGGGTGAGGGGGGGTTGGCCAAAAAGTGACGCCATCCTCTACTCCTAAAAATTTTTCTTTCCTGGTGGAAAAACATGCTTTTGCACAGTACCTTTAAAAAAATCGACCCCAACAAAGCGTACCATCCTAACGGCCCGCAACTGTGCGTCTGGGAACACTACGGACACAACGGACGGCTATTCACACTTCGCAGCACTGTTTCCAGATGCGCAGTTGCGGGCCATTAGGACAGTATGGTTTGTTGGGGTCGATTTTTTATAGGTACTGCACAGTTTTGCCTTTGCTTAGTGGTTGCTGAGGTATATGATGGGTATATGAGCCGAAGCAGCCCCGAAAGCTGAGGTTAAAACAGAAGGGGAGTGGTGAAACAGGAGGGGTGGGGGGTCTGGGGTGGATGAGCACAGGATGAGCACGGAAGGAGTGGACGAGCACAGCGATCTGGTCATTTTGATAGTCTGAGCAGAGCGACCAAAGGGAAATCAAAGCGTTTGAACTAGTTTTAAACGCAATAGTATTGTTCCAAGCTTGTGTTTGTGTTACAATTGTGTGAATTGTCCTAGTGATCGCATAATTTGGGTAATTGCATAATTTGCATAATTCGCATAATTGTCCTAGTGATCACATAATTTGGTTTAATAACGGAAAGACCTATACCGAATTTGCATATCTAAGAAAATTTGTTAAAATGTCCACCAAGAAAGGCCCCCATTGGCCTTTGTCGTATCAACGTCTCACAGATGCGTATAATCGGTTCTATGGAAGCGAAAAAACTCCAGCTCAAATCCAGGCAGAAATAAATAAGTTTTGGTCCGTGGCAAAACAGAATGCAGAAACCCGAGATAAAGTCGTGGATGAAAAAGTTGTAGAACTAAAGGCAAAGAGTATGAAAAGAAAGAGTAGGCCAGATCAGTTCTGGGTCGATTTCTCAAAACATAACAATTCAAAATCCAGAAACAGTTCTCTTCAAATAATCGAAAGCCCTTCGGGAAATACATCTTCCTCCCGACCGTCTGATGTAGATGTCTCGAGTACCAGCAATTCTGAAAAGCTCGTCGAAATGCTTCCTGTTGACGAAGCTTGCCGTGAGCATAGCGAAGAAGCAGCAATCCGGTCTGGCGATTCAGTATCAGCATCCAATAACCAGGAAAATTACCTACGCCCGAAACAAGAATCGCTCCGAAGGGAAATAGAGCGACTTAAAGATGAATTGGACAGTTTGCTCAAGGTTCGCGAAATTGGTATATTGCCTGTAGATTTGAATCAACTCAGAGCAGTCAAAACTAAACTGACAACAGCGAAGAAGGGTTTGAAGCGCTTACAATCAAACATGCTGGCTTCAAGAAAAAAAAGGTCTTTGATAAAAAAAGAAGTTAAGCGTGGCCGCAAGTATCTCCAAGGAAAACGGCAAATGGAATGAGGCCAGATCCTTGCAAATCCGGGATGGTCCGGGCAGACCGCGGTTGGAAGAAGAGCAGCAAGCCTTGATGGATACCCTGGTTAAAATTGCATGTTTCAATGCCGCAGCCGCTAACAAACGCCGTTCTGAAGAACTTAGAAGCTGCAGAACGCTATCTCAGCTGCTCGAACTTCTCCACGATTTGGGATTTAGTATCAGTCGCTCAGGTCTTTACACGCGGTTGTTACCAAAGCGGTCCAACACAGCCGAAGGTAAACGGCATGTTAAGACAGTTCCCGTTCGCCTGTGCCGGGCACAAAACGATCTGCACAAAGCTCACCCTGATACAAGCTTTACGATTGCGTCCATGAAGGTATTGGAGGACGTCAGCGGGATTTTAGGCCCAGGTGAGGTTGCCTTTCATTTCGCAGGACGACAAGGCTCGTGTACCGATTGGATTAACGCCCGCTACTAAGCAAGCACCCCTTCTAATGCACGTGGAATACAGGGTCCGACTGCCCGATCATGACTGGGTCATTAGTGCGAAGCACAAATTGATTCCAAGCGTATATGCCGGTTGTGTAATTCATGGAGATGCTATGTCTACCAACCGTGTTCCAGTTTCTTACAGTGGGCCGACTTACATTGCGATCAGGTATTGTTTACAAAAATTTTCCATTCGTAGTCTGTAGTGCTAAACAATGTATCCTTTATTTTGCAGAAGTGGTAAACATGACTCCTCAACGGCTTCCACACATGCCTACGACCTAGAACATCTGCTTGACCTTCCAGAATTTTCTGAGATCGTTAAAAATGAATTCGGCGCGTATAAACCTGTCGTATTCATTACTACGGATGGTGGTCCGGACGAGAATCCCCGATACACGAAGGTCATCTTATTCGCAATTACGACCTTCAAACGCCTGAATCTGGATGCTTTGATTATCGCGACAAATGCTCCTGGACGCTCCGCTTTTAACAGGGTGGAACGACGGATGGCCCCTCTAAGCCGAGAGCTTGCCGGACTAATTCTGGAACATGATCACTTTGGAACTCATCTGGATGGTCAGGGACGCACCATCGATCTAAGCCGCGAGAAAGAGAACTTCAGGTTTGCAGGTGAAACCCTGGCAAAACTCTGGAGTGAAAATCTTCTGCTGGATGGTTTTCCAGTCGTCGCAGAATACAAGGAGCCTGGATGCGAACTACCTGTGCCTGATCCTGGTGTTGAAATGCAGCCGAAGTGGTACGCCGAACATGTCAGAGAATCGAGGTACATGCTGCAAATCGTTAGCTGTGGTGAATCAACGTGCTGCGGTCCTTGGCGTGGGAACTGGAATGGTACTATCCCTGGAAGATTTTTGCCGTGTCCGGTCCCTATTGAAAACGCTTCCCACCCGCTTCACCAGCGTGCAGTTCCTAATAATCCGTCACCCGATAACACAGTTTTTCTGCCAGTGTTTGCTAACCATGTCTTAGGAAGAGCGTTAATAAGGAAGCGGATGATTACAAACTTTGCTGGTCAGGCTCCGTATTATTGGTTCTGCCCATCCCAAGGCTCTTCCGTGAGTAAACGAACTTGCTGGTATGTGAAAAACATTTCGTTTTCTTAATCTGTCTTTTATCGTACTTTTGTGTTAGATTTTGTAGGTTATATTTTGCGACCATGAAAAGCTTGCAGTCTCATTTAGCTGCAATTCACCAGAAAAATAACCGAATAACTAAGCAAACCGAGTTCATGGGAGGTCTTACCCCAAGAATGATTATAGATGCCCGTGCCGACGAGATATTGGTTCAAGCCAGGTCCCAAGATGGGGAGCTTGAAGAGGTTGAGTGGTGGCCTGAAGCAGACGTAGGGCCTGAAACAGCAGGAATACCGTTTCAGGCCAGTACTTTCCAAAACCCTGAGGGTGGTTTCCCTGTAATTGATCTGGATGACAAACATGTTATGGAGGACTGGCTTATCACATGGAGGTCGGAGTCGGAGTTGAAGAATTTTACATGTGTTTAGAACTTCGTTAAGAAGTCTCGGAGCTCATTACAACGGATTTTTTTTTTATATAAAAAAACAACAACTTATATTTATTACATGGGGGGGTCAACCTGGTGCTGACGCCATTTCGGGGGGAGCGGTGAAGCCAAAAGTGACGGTTGATGACCGAAGGGGGGGGGGGGGGTAAAAAAATACCGAGTTTTTGATGGCGCCATTAAAGGACGCTCCCTTATGGCAGTATTTTGGAATGTTGTACTCCAGAGGACAAATCAAACCAGCAAGCGTCTTCAGTCACAATCGATTGATTTATGCTTGGCGGTCGCTCTGTTAAAGTCACTTGCAGACTATGTGGCAGAGCAAAGAAATCATTTTGAGGAGTTCTGCGTCGCTGCAGCATCCTTGTGTGGCACCTCTGACTTCAAAGAAAAACGCCAGCGATTCCCCACAAGATATGCGGATGACGGCAATGCATCGACTGTCATTTTCAACAGCAAAAATCAATTCCGCATCCAAACGTTTCTCGTTATTATTGACTTGTTCATTGGAGACTTACAAAAGAGAATTGCGGCATATGCCAATGTCGACTCCAGCTTTCGCTTCCTCAATTACATTGAGACTGATGCTGACGGTATTGTGTCCTCACTGCAGAAGGCCATTGAAATGTATCCTAACGATATTTCTGCCGATTTGAAGGAAGAATGGGAGCACTGGCGCTTATTTCTTCGGTCATTTTTGCCAATGCCCGATTCCCCGTGTAGTCCGACACAAATGCTTAATATCATCCGAGAGCATGCTTTGCAAACGGCGTTCGCAAATGTCTTCGTCATTCTGCGCATCTACCTGACACTTCCAGTATCAAACTGCACAGGGGAAAGATCGTTCAGCCACATGAAGCGAATCAAGAGTGTACTACGTCCCTCGATGACCCAAGATCATTTTGTAAACCTCACGCTGATGAGCATTGAGAGTGACATTGTTTCTTCACTCGATTTTGATGATATTATTAATGTATTTGCCTCTGCGAAAGCGCGGCGAAGAAACACGTAAATAATGAAATTGTATTTCCACAATTTCATCACGTAGTCGTTTTTTATTTCCATTTAAAAAACGACTACGTGTCCTCCAGTTTTGAGTCAAATTTAAAAGTACGGAAGGGGCCTATTAATATAACAAGCGCCAGGGCCCACAAAAGGTTAATCCGGCTCTGAATACAGAGATTCACTTAGACCCCAACCTCAGTTTAATAACGAAGTTAAACTACCTTCGTTCCCTTCTCATCCCAGAGATAGATACGGTCATAGAAGGCTTAGCTACTTCAAGCGATAGTTATCCAAAAGCTCTCACCCTGCACAAATCTCGCTATGGACAGGAACCCAAACTTATCGACTCGTATATGCGCGCTCTAGAAGCCCTGCCTGGACCGTACTTCGACACGTCTTCTGTAAGACGATTCCACGACTCCACTGAGTCTTATATCGGTAGTCTTGAGACCTTGGGAAAAGATACCGAATTATACGGAGATTTACTCGTCAATACGCTTTTAAATAAGCTACCGCCACAAATGAAGCAAACCTTCGCAAGGGAAAATAACGTAACAAACTGGGATTCAGATAAATTCAGATCCGCTCTAAGACGAGAATTAGAAATACGAAAAGAATGTAATCCAGTCAATACGACTAATTTGACAAGAAACCCGCAAGATCGTCGTGGTCCCAACCATTTACAAGTCGGTACGCAATTTCCGACAGCATCCGCTCTCTTTGTTTCGGGACAACCCATAAGAAAGCCACTTAAATGTCCATTCAGAGTTGTTGCGAGCGCGCTCGAAGTTGCGCTCGCTCGCGAGCGGCTCGAATTTTCGCGAGCGAAGAGCGCGATTGCTCGTTTCATTTTTTTTGCGAGCGCGAGCGCAGGCAAATGAGCGCGCGCTCGAGGTGGTGGCGCCACCATCGCGGCTTATACGCGTACTAGAAGGCTTTCATAATTCCCGCACAGACATCACGTCGGACTTTCGCTTGTGAAACTACGATTCAATACATAGCAACGATACATTGATACGATATATTGTTACGATACGATAGCGTTTTCAAAAAGACGCCAAGCATGTTGTGAGCACGTTGGGAGCTTCTTTGTTCGATGGTTAGGAGCTGTCTTCCTCTTCTTTGCGTTTTCCTCGTGCAAACCGCCATTCACTGGATTCAAAGTAAGTTGTGTTTGCTTTGCCCAATTGTTTAGACTTATTTGACTCTATTTTGCAGCCAATATCAAATGTTCCAAGGGCGTTGAGCCTGATCGCTGTGTTCAAGCTGATGCTGCCCCAAACCCTGTAGTTTTCTTTCGTCTTCTTTGCGTTTTCCTCGTGCAAACCGCCATTCACTGGATTCAAAGTAAGTTGTGTTTGCTTTGCCTAATTGTTTAGACTTATTTGACTCTATTTTGCAGCCAATATCAAATATTTTTCTTTCACTTACAGAGTTACAGTGAGCCGTTCCAAAGGCGTTGAGCCTGATCGCTTGGATTGGCTATCACAACCCTTCTTCTAGACCGCGGCAACCGCGGCAAACCGCGGCAATTCGCATAAAAGCGGGTTCAGCCATGTTAGGGGAGGGGCTAGCGATCCGCTGCGAGGGTTGCATGCCGCAGCACACTATATAAGGCCGTTGCATTGAACCATTTTTCCTTCAGTCTGTTCTGTGTTTCCCTTTGACTTTTTTCTTGGATTGATTATTTAGTTCTGTTCTTCTTTAACCCGGATTAATTTTTTTTCTCTTAACCCTGGATTAGATTATTTGACTTTTTTCTTCTAACAGATTAACCCTTTCTCTCTTTACTAATATGAGTAAATCAAGGGCGCAGTTTTTTAAAAATTGTCTACGCGATCTTGAACGTAGAGCAAATTTGCCTGCGTCGGCCTACGATAGTTCTTCAAGAGCGCCCATACTGATTAGTAACGAACATTTTGAGAAGTTTAGGCAGGCGTGTTTTTCAAAGAAAACAGAGTTCGATGCTTACCCTCTCCCGAAGCGTATGGCAATATGGCAATCTCAGAGTTTTAATATTGACCAAATGGACACAACTGCTTCCAGTACTTTGCCCGAGCGTTTGAGCGAATTGTGGAGAACGATCATTTTAAACTTAATTCCGATGACTAAGCAAGACCACATTTCGCTGACCACATTTTGACAATATTTCGCCGACTTATAATTCTCAGCTCATATCCAGGATGCCGAGCGTCAGATCACTAGCTAATTTCCTTCTCACGCATCCGGTCCATCCGAACATTCCCTCTGTTTATAATTTAGCCCATTCAGCAGATTCCACGCCAAACATGTATACAAACGCTTGTTCTTCCCCGCTAGAAAGGAGGTCGCGCTCGGTCGCTCTCAGTCTCTCGCTATTTGTTACGCTCCCTTTTTCTCTCTGCCCAGTTAGTATAAGTTATAGTTTTCAATCTTGTTAAAACGTTTGTGACATATGGACGACCTAGTGAATTATTGACTTAGTGACACGACTTGTACCGACGAAAATATTGAATAAAGTTGTACGGTATTTTACCGTTGAGCGAAAAAAGAACTCACAGCCTTCCGCCCAACCGCTCAAAACAATTTAATCGCTCAAATAAGTTTAATACAGAATGTTTAGCTTTGTGCAGCAATGGAGATGGGAATTGTTTCTACAATTCCGCTTCTTTGTCTTTGTTCGGCAACCAAAGGCATGCCGTTGAGTTGCGCTGCCGAGTTGTGGTCGAATTAGCAACCAATTATGAGTTGTACTCCAGGGAGTCGGCAGGATACCTCTCGATGAAACAAATTGGAACCCTAGTCGAGTACTCAGGATTCACTTTCGACCGTGTTAAATTCACGGGCGTTGACTCAGTGTGCCCTACAGGTATTCCACCGGCGGAAGACTGTTTTAAGTACTATTCCATGGAACACGCCAGGGATCGGGAATATTCGAGCATTATTGCATTCCCAGCTTTGGCTAATGTTTGTAAGATAGCCGTGGAGTCAGTTTATCCGAAAGCGGATGGAATCAGAGCATCTCATCAAGCGAATTTTTTAAACGAGACGTTTTCACCAAGCGGTGCCGTTTCCTCTGAAACTATTCGAATTTTGTGGACTGGGCTTTTGGCAAACTTCACGAAGAAGGAAAATGGACGTTTAGTCCCTCCAACATCCTGGAATCCCATTCATTTTGTGCCTGTGATTGAGCGTGCTAGTCAGTCACCCCTCTTTTTGTCAGAGAACTGCACTCTTCCGGTTCTTGATGTGGTAGAAACTGCGTCAGTTATTCCCAGTCATCCAATTGAAACTGCAAATGTGATAACACCTGTTGCAGTTTCTTTTTGCAGCTCTATGCAAAATAGTAGTAGCGCTGTTAGTTCAGGGCTTCGCGAGTCGTTCTCGCATGAAAATTCAAGCTCAGATTTTGAATTGTCTGTCCCAAAAGCTTTTGCCGCAAATAATGGAGAGCACGAAGAAAATGTCACTAAAGCCATTTCATCGAATGGTAAAACACCTGGTGTGAAGTCAGGCAGAGTAGTATCTCATACCAAGCAAGGGCCTTCAAAATTTTCGTGCAAGGGATGTGAAACTACGTTCAAAACAAATCAAAATTTGGAGAATCACATAAACAAGCGCTGCAAGTTTCAGCTAGGAAAACAAAGCTCTTGTCAGATTCTGCTTGCCGAGCAAGAATCTAAGGGCTTTACGTGCAAAGACTGTAAAACCGTTTTCACAAGGAAGAGCAATTTGAAGTTGCATATAGAAAGGAAAAGATGTAGCAAGTCTAGTTTTGAGTGCCCGCAGTGTAGTTTGCAGTTTTCTAGAACAGACATGCTCACCCTTCATGTAGAATTAGTTCATTCTCTTGAATTAGGCTCTAGTCAAATTTTGCTTGCCGAGCAAGGATCTAAGGGCTTTACGTGCGAAGACTGTAAAACCGTTTTCACAAGGAAGAGCAATTTAAAGTTGCATATAGAAAAGAAAAGATGTAGCAAGTCTAGTTTTGAGTGCCCGCAGTGTAGTTTGCAGTTTTCTAGAGCAGACATGCTCACCCGTCATGTAGAATTAGTTCATTCTCTTGAATTAGGCTCTAGTCAAATTTTGCTTGCCGAGCAAGGATCTAAAGGCTTTACGTGCAAAGACTGTAAAACCGTTTTCACAAGGAAGAGCAATTTGAAGTTGCATATAGAAAAGAAAAGATGTAGCAAGTCTAGTTGTGAGTGCCCACAGTGTAGTTTGCAGTTTTCTAGAGCAGACATGCTCACCCGTCATGTAGAATTAGTTCATTTTCTTGAATTAGAAGAAACACGTACTTCTGAGGAGATCCCCTTAATTGGCCCGGTAGACAAGGAACATTCCTTAAACGTGATTTCAGTTGACAAGCAGCAATTGCACATCTTAGTCGAGTTAGATCAGTCAGAGCCGACTTACGACCCAGTAATAAATTCTGCGTTTCAGAGCAGTGTTAGTGGTAGCGTGTCTGCTGATACCATTAATTGCAGTACTTTAGTCATCGATTCTGACAACGAATTCTGTAACGTTGCTAGAAAAAAGAGAAAGCTCGAACAGAAACCAAGAATAATTTGCTATCACCCTGGCTGTGAAGAGAAGCTGTCACATCTGACGTCTTATGTTAAGCATGTTAACAATAAACATGGTTTGTCCTGCCAGCTAGAGAAATTCAGTTTTTCTAACGAGAACAGTTTCCTGTCGTGGAAAACAGAGATCGAAAGAAATGCTTGTGTTAGTTTCCGTAATCGAAGGGGAGCTCGGAAGTGCACTAGTTACAGTATAACAACCTACGTGTGCAATCGCTCTCTCTCGTATAAAAATCGGGGTACAGGCAAACGTGCCTTGAAGCGACTAAAGTCTTGTTGTACGGGTGTCCGTTGTACCAGCTTTATAATTGCGCTAGTATCGCACCTTACAAAAAGAATTAAGGTTACATGTTGCCTAACTCATGTTGGCCATGATCGTTTACCAGGTCGTTGTCGCCTTCATAAGGGAACAGAAGAAGAATTACAACATAAGCTTATGATCGGAATCCCTAAACGCAAAATTGTTGAGAGTTGTATGGCAGAACCCATCACCAGTGATGTACTTTCTAGGGATCAGGCCGTTACCATGAAAGATTTACATAACATAGCTCAGAAAAACCCGAGCGTTTTCCGGAAACATAAGATCGATTCTGAGAGCGTTGACTTGTGGATCCAACAAATGGCAACAGAGGAATATAATCCGGTATTTCTGTATAAAAAGCAAAACGTTGCAGATGAAGGTGTTGCAGAATTAGGTGTTGCAAACTTTGCTCTAGGCATTATGTACGAGGATCAGCAGGAAGCCTTAAAGAAGTATGCCCATAAATGTATATGCATAGACAGTACTTACCAGGTTAACCAGTATATGTTTGTTTTGACAACGCTTCTCGTCTTGTCTGAAGATCGATCGGGTTATCCGGTTGCTTTTCTTCTAAGTGATAGAGAGAATAGAGAAGTATATCGTTTATTCTTTTCCAAAAAAGAAAAGGTTGGTAGTATTAAAACTTTGGAATTTATGAGTGACATGGCAGATCAATTCTGGCTTGCCTGGAAAGATGTTTTTGACGTTTCGATTACCACCAGGCGCATTTGCATTTGGCATGTAGAAAGAGCGTGGCACAAAAGATTGCACGATCATCCCCGTGCGGACACGGAAGTTATCAACAACATTCTGTCTCTACTCGGCCATTTAATCCGGATTAGAGAGAAAAGTATCTTTCAAAGACGTTTGCAAGCTTTCCTGACGTACGCAGAAGAACACCATCCAATGTTCTTGGCTTACTTTGTTGAATATTATGTTCCGAGAGAAAGTGAATGGTCAGGTTATAACTGTGAACAAATGCTAGTTAGAACGAACATGACTGCGGAAGCATACCATAAAGAATTGAAATATGGTGCGATGAAAAATAAGAGTAATAAAAGACTTGACTCACTAGTTGAAGATCTCGAGAGATACACAAAGAAGAGAGCTTATAAGGAGGTTTTAATTCGTCAAAGAGGCTTGAGTACAAATACTATTGTGGAAACTAACCGCCGGCACAAACGATCCGATACGATTAAAGA